>BPLR01018072.1:0-257071 GCA_021605095.1 Caerostris extrusa | reverse complement strand
ATTATTTCAAGAAGAAAATTTTATTTAATTTGTTAAAACGCATGTTTTTCTTTAAAGTACTTGTATAGCATAGATTAATACAGTAAGCATTTTTTGCTATAAAATGCGAGTTATTATTTTTATGTGTAAATTATTTAAAAAATTGTTGATCATGAATTTTAAGGTTAGTTTTTGATGCGAAGAATTCTGACATTTTAAAAACTGTAAATAGAAGCTCATCAATGATAAAAATACGTAAATTTTGAATAGTATCAAAAGAAGATCTCAATCTTGTATAAAATGTGGAATACATAAGAATGTACTTAGAAAATATCTTATGTTATATAAAGAAGATATATATAGATATGATCGAATTATAAATTTTAACTTTGAAGACAAATTCAAGTATTATTCCAACTACTACTTGAAAAAAACTTGATAACTCTGTATATCCGGGAAGAAATTATTTACTCAAGAAGAAATCCTTAAGAATTATTAGAAGAAATTATTTACCCAAAGGAAAGAAATCATTAAGAATTATTAAGAAAACATATATCAAAGGAGGAAATTATTAAGAATTTAATACACTCATTGTCATTGAGAATGACAAAAATGGAGCAGACTCCAATAAATGTTATAAGGTATACATTTGTATATCGCTTTTATTTTAAATATATTTATCATTTGCTTTCAGGTAATAATTAATGTCATATTCAATTTAAATTTAATTATGATAATTTATCCCAAATAAATAAGTGATTTTAATTATTTTTAGTTCAATCTCTTTTTAACCAAAACTGCTAAATATTTTCGAAAAAGGGTAAAATTAGTGTTAATTATGAATTATATTATAACTTTTAATGTTTTTGAGAATGCCATTTATGTATAAACAAATAATATATAATTTAAAAAATAATATAATATAATTTTTTATGCTCTATTTGACAAGGTTAAGAATATTTTCTTACCATTGAAGCATAAATATTTTAAAATTATAATAAAGAAAACATTTCACTTGTTGATTTTTAAATTAAAAAAATACATTTATTTAAAACTATGCGATAAAATATTTTTAAAACTAAATTTAATGAAATTAGGTAAAATGCAGAACAAAAGTTTTATAAATTATTTTTCACACTATTTCGATTGTCAAGGAATAATTCTTCTTAAAAATTAATTCTATCAAACCAAAAAAGGTTGTTCAATGAAAATTGTTTTTCTAAGCAATGTTGATTTCTAACTTGTTTGTGTTTAAAATAAAATTTTCGACACATAAATGTCTGTTTCTTAAAAAAATATTTCATTTTTATTTGGTTTATTATTAAGATTCATACTATCCTAAACATAATACTTTACTTTTTCAATTCTTTCAGATTTTAATTATACGAAACTATTTATACAAAATAATTGATTTTAAATATGGGTTTCTATTTTTTGTAATTTTTTTTAGAATATATTTTTTTTTTATCTACTAAAATAGATTAAATATTTTATTAAAACTAATTAATTTAAATATACTTTTAAAAGATGATCAATTAACTTAGAAAAAATATTAAGACACAGGGGATATATTGTTATAAATTAATTTTTTTATCTTGCATCTTTTTAGATTAATTTTATTAAAAGTACGCCGTGTCAAAAAATATCTATAATATAATTAGAAGAATATAAGAAAGATCAAAGGCCTTAATAATAAATTCTTTCATGATTTTCTTTCGTAGATTATATTTCTAAAATAATTTTGTAAACATTTAAACTAATAAATTTATGGTGAGATGAAATTTCATTCTATAAAATATGTAATTGAATTTATTATTCTATAGTAAAATCTAATAAATTATAAAACTTAATTGTATTTTTAAAAATTCCTGCAGCATCCGAAAAAATGTATAATAAAATCAAATGTGACTTTATAATAATTTTATCAAAATTGGTACATTTTGTATTTAATAAAATAATTAAATAATTAAAACTTAATTTCGAGGATTAATTTGAGCAAGAGTAAAAAAAAAATTATGTGAAATTTTTAATCTTTCTAAACTTCACGCAACTGTATAAATTGCAAGATTTTTGAACATATAAATCTTCTATTGCATTAAGTTATGCATATAAATTTTTCCAAAATAATTTTCTCTATTTTATGATGTTTAATGAGGAATAATTCTTTAAATAATCTCGGGATAAATTTTTTTAAAATTTTTCTCCTTTAGTTATTTTATTCTAGAGAAAGTTTATGGTATAAATTTCAGAACAAAATTCAAGTTGAGACTTGTTCTAAATATTGGTCATATTTGCATTTTCTTTGTTATACTAAAATTTTTAATATGAAAAATAGCAATATAAATAACAAAGGTACAATAAAATTGCATACTCTTATTCTATGTAATAAAAGTGTTTATTTCATTGCAATGCAAAAAATGTGAGAAATAATTTTTATTCTTTTAAGTATTTATTTATCATAAATTTTCTATAAAAACTAAATTTACAATAAAAGCATAAAAAATACACTGAATTCAAAAATTTGAATTCAATGCATGAAAAATGCTCAATAAAGTTGTTAATACAATAACTTTTTGTTGTATAAAGTTGTTGTATTAACAGCTTTGTACATTTCATGCTTTAATTCAAAGTGTATTTTTGTGATTTTAAGAAAAAGGCAGTTAAGAAGAATAAAAACTTTATAGAATACTAAAAATTTTTTATTTATTATTTCTATTATATATAGTAATATAGTTTTGTCAAATTCATATAATATCAGTAAAAATTATATATCATAATAGGTATGTAGCTGACTTGAATGGATACTTTTACATTAGAGTATTAAAAATACATGTAAAAGTAAATCTTATATCACCATTGAATAACCTTTTACTTACGTAATAATATATATATCGCGTCCTATAACGATTTGATGATTTTTTATAGTGGTATTAAAATATTAACGGTCTGTAATAATTTCTAGCATTTTTTTGCCAGCAACAAATGATTTTTACAGTTGGTTGAACTGTTATTTCCCATAATCGTCATCAATAACACCGTAAACTGAATTTATTTATCTAATTAAGAAAATACAATGTAAAACCTCCATAGTCTTTAATTTTTATCAGTTTCTTTCCACAAAAACTGCGGCAATATCAGAAAAAAATTTGAGTCAATTTATGTACCCTATATTTAAAATAAGTCATGCATTGGATACATACCTTAAAACACTACACAAATTATTAAAATATAAATAGTTATCCCAAAAACAACATTAAAAAATAAGAATGATCTTAAACAGCTTCAAAGGCAAAACATTTTTGCAGCACAACAAGCAACTTTTCCATGGCTTAATGAAATTTTCGTTCAAATCGGTGCTGTCACAGTAACAATATTGACAAAAATTTACCCAATTGAATCAAAAGTAATGTAAAATCTTAATTTTTTGTTTCTTTAAACATTGAAATAGTATCATTAAAAATATATTTAATCACCTTTTTTACCCAAATTTCAACGCTATTACATCTTGTGTTTCAGAATTATAATAAGATGTTGATATGTATCCCATGATGGTATAAAAGGAGATATCGTAATCTGAATCTCAATCTTACGTATGTAATTTAATCGTAATCTCAATGAACTTTTGATATTATAGGGATGTTTTGCCACATCACTATAATATCCCCGACCGAAACTACTTACCACATTGATGAACCACGTCTATGTAAAATATTTATAGCCATTGTTTATTTTCTTCAAGTGTTTCCCATAAACACTGAAACAGCACCGATATAACTTTTCAGAATTTAACTGTATTGAATCTTGGGCTTTCATAATTGTAATAAGATGTTGATATGCATCTATAATGGTATAAAAAGGATTTTGTTATCTAAAAAACAATTTTCAAAATAAAAATAAAAGCAGTTGCAGTTAATCTGTTTTCAGTAGCTCAATGAACTGTTGTTTATTCAGATCACAATAATATCACAGAACGAAATTACTTACCATATTGATGAACTACATCTATGTGAAATATTTATAGCCAGTGTTTATTTTCTTCAAGTGTATCCCATAAACACTGAAACAGCACCCTTATAACGTTTCAGAATTTAAATCTATTGAATCTTGGGCTTTCATAATTGTAATAAGATGTTGATATGCATCCATAATGGTATAAAAGTATTTCGTTATCTAAAACAAGTTTCAAAATAAATATAAAATTTGTTATACAGTTAATCTTTTCAATATCTCAAAGAACTGTTTATTCACATCATAATAATATCACAGAATGAAACTATGTACCATATTGATGAACCACCTCAATGTAAAATATTTATAGCCATTGTTTATTTTCTTCAGTGTATCCATAAACACTGAAACAGTACCGATATAACGTTTCAGGGAATTTAAATCTATTGAATCTTGGGCTTTCATAATTGTAATAAGATGTTGATATGCATCCATAATGGTATAAAAGTATTTTGTTATCTAAAACAATTTTTCAAAATAAACATAAAATTTGTTATACAGTTAATCATTTTTCAACATCTCAAGGAACTGTTTATTCACATCACAATAATATCACAGAATGAAACTATGTACCATATTGATGAACCACCTCAATGTAAAATATTTATAGCCATTGTTTATTTTCTTGAAGTGTATCCCATAAACACTGAAACAGCCCCAATAAAAAACTTTTCCAATCATCTTATATATTCTAAGTTTAAAATCTATTGCGTCTCATGCATTCTAAGTTCGGTCAAGACGTCCAAGATAAACGGACGTAAACATGAAATCTCAGGAGAAAGGGAGGGTGTTTTTAAAAGAGACTTTGAGGCCAGAAAGCCCAAGGGCCAACCGCAGATTTCAACTGATTGCTACAGATTCCCTATCCATTGCGCCGTGACAGGAATCGAGGATTCCTTTTATTACGTCTCATCTTTTAACATAGGATAAAACCTTTTTAACCAATTCCAGTGTATGCCGAAAGGGAAAGTTGATTTCTTAATATTTTTGCAGGTTTGAGATTCTCTTTACTTAGCAAAAAAATCTCTTTCGATAGTAATTCTTTTTTTAGGAACAGGATTTGAGGGAAAAAAAATACATTTCAAATAATGGTAGTTTTTGGGATTTGAAAGTTATGTTTACAGTTTATCTGAGAATTTATTTATAAAATTTTCATTTAAAATTTACTCGTTTTATATATTTCTACATACATGGATGTTTCAAAGATAATTGTTAAATGGAATTTAGTATTTTTTAAAAGCCAATTTTTCAGCTAAATTAATGATATGATTAAATAATTTAATCATTAATTTTTTATTTGTTAATATTTCAATTAATCCAGCAATTTCACCTTTTCAAATATAATTTATAATAAATTAGAGTAAATTAATTAAGTTTTAAAATATTTCTTATTATTGACTTAAATTTGTATCTGTTAAAATTTATTACCGACTTAAAATAAATTTATAAAAAATAAATACTTCAATAATTTTATAATTTGTTTACATTCGAGATTTTTTGGTGTAAAAGCTAATCATAAGCACACCATGGTTACAACATTTAAAAAGCTTATATAACAATATTGTATAAACATTTTACAACCAGGTTTTATCCATAAGCCTTTTAATTATTCTAAAATTAATCTTTTATAACAGTATCATCAACCAGATATAAAAATTAAATTGGTTTTAATGTGCAACAGAAATATAAACGACATTAAATTACACAAAAGAAATACAATTTTAAGTAAATAAAAGTTCACTGAATGAAATTTTAAAATTTTAAAAAGTAAAATAAAATATTATGAATTTAGGGATTCAATATCTTTAATGTGTTTTTTTCACAATAGCTATCGAATTGCATAAAAAGAATTATCGATTATTGTAAGTAAGATATTTTTCGCTTTAATCGTAAAAAAAAACAGAAATTAGCTGTCTATTAAGGCGTTAAGATAACTGCGCTTGATTCAGTTAACAGTAATATGTACAAAAAGAACACAAATTTAAAATCTACTCGTTAAAAAATAAAATGAATTTTTTTTCAATGAATAAATGACGAAATTATTTTTAAAAATCATAAATTTTGAAATATTAAGATCAAAATATTTATAATGTGCATCAAGAAATAGCAGCTTAAGAATAAGTAAGTTCGAGAAATAAACCAAAGTCGATAAAATTTAAAGGGATAGTTACAAAAAGGGGAATAAAATATTTTCTAACTAAAGTATTTTTGAATAAAGTTTTATACGATTCCCCTTCGTATAACAAACCGAAAAGCGTTAAAAGTTTTTAAATGCACTCACATTTACAAATGCATGTAAGATTTGCTCTTTCAAGAGAGTTTTCTAAAGTCTACTTTTCCTTGACGTTTTAAGTTTGATCGAAATTCAGCAAATAGAGATTGAGGGAAGGAGAGTTGGTTTAGAAAAGGATGAGGTTTTTTCCCACTGGACAACTTTTACCTGTGGGAGGTAAACGGAAATAGAACTGTATCCTCAGCACCGCTTTTCATAAACTACATCCTGGTTTGGCATGATGCCTAAATATTTATACATCTCAGATTTTCCATTTGTAAAAGACTCGAATAGTGGTCGGAATAGAGCGGAAGTCCAGGAAAAGAATTTGTTACCATAGAGAATGGGAGGAGATATCTTGAAAGGTACCAATCTGCCACAATATGAAGGTATAAAAGTGTTTTCCGATTTCAGGTGAACCTTCTATCTAATACGCAATAAAAACCACATGTGCCGTATAACGTATCGACGTTTCTTTTTTGCTAGATAAATTCTTTGATGGTTTGGGTGTGATAGAGGAGGGTTACATTTAAAGAAGACTAGTAACAGATTGGTTCTTCTTGAAAAGCGGTGGGAGGGCGTTCATCATTTTCGGTAATGGAATCGTCAATTTCCTTCTTGAAAGAAGAGACTGAGTATCCCCCGGCTACACGCAATGTTTACATGAACTTGAGGAGAAAACCACATTACAAAGTTAAAGGAGGTTGGGAATCTCTTGTTTTATGCATTACAGAAGAAAGCACTCTTGGGAATTACTCTACTATCTTAAGAAAAAAAAAAAAAATCGAGTGTTTTTAAGAAGCCAAAGTCCCTTCAGTCCTTCACCGATTTTTTTTTCACCCGCTTGACCATATATCATCAGGACAGCAAAGATTGCGTCGTCCATTGTATCTTAAAGCTAAGACTAAAAGTTAGAAGTGGAAAAGTCTTAAACTAGACTAAAGTCTTTGACAAACAGTATGTAATTGAATGTAATTTAGTTCCTTAATTACAGTTTTTGGTTTTGAGATTTACACATTAAATGAAATTATAAATTTTCAAAAATACTTTTTTGGAGAGAAAAAGTTAAATGAATTATAAAATACATAAAATGACCATATATATCTTATTTACATCACAATTAACTAATTCGAAGTAAGCGTTCTATTATGTCTTAAAGAAAAAACTAAAAGTTAGAAGTGGAAAAATCTGTGATAAATAGACTAGTCGATTTAGACTTTGACGAGCAGTATGTAATTGAATATAATTTAGTTCTTTTGGTTTGGTTACCATTAAATGAAATTATAAATTTTCAAAATACTTTTTTGGAAAAAAAAGTTAAATGAATTATAAAATACATAAAATGTATTAGAAATGTATTATGTTATGTCTTTATTAAATTTATGCATTAATTAATCTTATTTACTAGTTTTCACAATTAACTAGTCTTTAGAAGTGGAAAAATCTGGAAACAAAGTATTTAATTTTGAATGTAATATAATTTAGTTCCTTAATAAATGCAGTTTTTTGGTTTGGTTACACATTAAATGAAATTATAAATTTTCAAAATACTTTTTTTGGAGAGAAAAAGTTAAATGAATTATAAAATACATAAAATGTATTAGTTTTTTTTTTAAATGTATTATGTTATGTCTTTTTAAATTTATGCATTAATTATATCTTATTTAAATGAGTTTCTGACAATTATAATTCAGTCTTTATTAAATTTAAGCATTAACTAAAGTATATCTTATTTACAATAAATGAGTTTTTGGTTTGGTTACACATTAAAATTAACTAATTCGAAGTAAATGAATTATAAAATACATAAAAATGTCGTCTATTGTGTCTTAAAGCTAAAATCTTAAAGTTAGAAGTGGAAAAGTAAAACTAAAAAGTTAGAAGTGAAAAGTCTGAAATAGAGTAAAGTCGATTTAGACTTTGACGAGCAGTATGTAATTGAATATAATTTAGTTCCTTAATAAATGCAGTTTTGGTTTGTTACACATTAAATGAAATTATAAATTTTCCAAATACTTTTTCGGTGTGAAAAAAAGTTTAGTTATAAGATATATAACATGTAATATTAAGCCCTTTTTAATTTCGTTATTATTATTTATATTATCAATAAAAAGTAGTAATTCTGAATTGTCTTTCGTTTATTAAATTTATGCATTAATTATACATATATTTACACAATCTATACAATTAACGGATTCAAAAGAAATGCATATAATAACATTTGTATAATAATTAAATAAACGTAATATTATTTAGACTTTACATATTACAAATAATGAATAAGTTTCACTTTCATTATGTAGTGTATCTAATTAAGTAGTTTACAAATAAAACGTGGATTTAACAATTCAAATTCAATTGTGAAATTTAAAAATAAATATTGGCGATAAATAAGTAATAAATATAAATTTGGTTTTTTAAGGAATAATTTTATAAGTAACAGGAAAGAAATGTGAAAAATGAGTTAATTGTGCTTTCAAAAATAGCTGTCACACCCCACAAAATCCCATTGAATTACAATATTTATCTTATTTTAAGGAATTTTTACGATATATTTAACAATTCATATAATAATCAGTATAATAAATTTTGATTTCAATACAATTTAAGGAGAAAATAGAGAATTAATAAAATTATTTGACTGATATACAATATTAGATTCAACAATTACATTTGAAATCAAAAGTATTTTAATAAAAAGGTGTTTTAACACAGTATTAGTTTGAAGCAGCCATTTCTTATAAATGTATCATCTGTCAGAAGGAATGTCTTTCTATTAAGTTTGGAGAAGCAGGTATGAACGGGCCAGAAACCCCCTTGAGGTGTTTTCTCAAAATTGTGGTGACAAAATGTGGATGTAGTATAGTAGGCTCCATTCACGAACCCCAAGTAATGCTGAATCTGCTATGTATCTGCCATTTGTGTGGTGAACAACATATCAAAATGCATGGTATTTGAAAACAATAACATATTCAAAGAATGTTACCTTCTAAAATACGAAGTAAAGCTCATTTTTGGACAAACAATCATTATATACAATCAAAATTTATTAATATTAACGTAAGGATTTAATTTTACAAGAATCTGGCGTTTTAGTTTATTTCATTTTTTTTTATATTTTTAAAAGGAAGTACGTGCAATTGTAGAGTTACAATATTTGTATATAAACTTGTAACTAATAAATTACAAGGTATTGGGGAAATTAATTAAAAATCTATTTAACTATTTTAATGCAAAATGTAGCCTTTTATCAGGAACATTACGTAATAATGAAATCGCATTCCATTCACCGTTGTAGTAATTGCTGTTAATTTAACTCTGGTTCAACATTATAGTTGATTTAGTCATGTTGGACAATTGTGCATGAGCTTAACAATACAGCAGTTGTTAAATGTCAACACTGTGATATACGCGATTTAATAGTAGCGATAATTAGATGATATGTAGGTCACGACAGTTTAGATTAGAGCAGAATTTCGTACCGTGAATCTCTTAGCGTGAGTTAGCTGCCACAAGTAACAGAATTATCGTCCATCAAATCAGCTGAGATGTTCTGAATTCTAAAAAAAGTCTAGACATTTTTTTATAACATCAGCGTTTTTTAACGCTAATTCAAAATGGAATCCGGATAAAGATCCTAAGGAATCTGCAATAAAGTTAGATTTATTGCTTCTCGTGATTGAATGGAATTTTATGGAATTATTTAATCATGCCCTTTTTGCATGAAAGTCCAGGTCTCATTAAAATTCTTTAAAACTTTTGGAGAATGTTACAACTTTTACTGAAACTGAGTGTGATAAAATTTATTTTTCTTGTTAGGGTCAAAATAAATTTGTTCACATATTTGTTACTAGAATTGGGATGGTAGTTTTCGGGAAAATGATTTTGTGTAATGAAATTTATTTAAAAAGCAATGTGACTTAAAATTAGAAAACACTGTCCCCAGGTTGTAAATCTGATGCTGAATCCCTTTAAAAAAATTATTCTTTGCCAACTTTTCGAACGAAAACAATCCAGGAATGTCATGCAGAAACTTTGCTTCAGAGTTTTTCTTTTTTGCTTGTAGAGTTTAACAAAGTTATCCGATATAAATAATTGCATAATTTCGTCTTTTCTATTAACTATATATTCAAATGAAATATACTTCATCTATCTATAAACATTTCCATTACTATTTCATGCCAACTTCACTATGTACAAATAATTGTAACCAGCTGGGGTTTTGTGCATCAAGACTGGAATGGAGAAGCTTCAAAATAATTAAGTTGCAAACAATAATAACAAACTGTAAATAATTTATACGGATATGTCCGAAGAATCACTTAGCGTTATGTGACGAAGCAGTTCTATTAGCAATGAGATCTTGTATTATGTCCTTTTTACAATTTTATTATAATTAGAACAGTATTAAATGTGTTATTCATGTAAGAAAAATGCCTCTAACAATAGTTTTTGGAACATTTTTTGCTATTAATTCCTTTCCTGTTATTTCATTAAGAAGTTCTAAAAAATATAATGAGCATAAATAATTATTATTGCTGATTTTTTATGCTATTTTGATTATATGCACCGGTAGCGTTTTATGATTTAATAGGTTAATAAACACATTTATGAATTCTAAGAAAAGTCAGATTTAATATTTCTAGCTTCTTTTCCAAGTGTATTTTAATGTAGCCTTGTGAAATGGCGAAAAGATTTTATTTTTAATATCTACTTAGTATTCGACACCTTTTTTGCAAAATTAATACAAAAATTATATGTTAATTTGACATATTTATAATGATTTCATTCTTTTACTTAACTTGTGTCTTTCAATAAAATAATGAAAATGATATACTAATGTCTCAATTACTTAGGATTCAGAATGAAAACAATAATAAATACATTCTTTGCATTAAATATAACCTCCATGAATTCATAGGAAATTTGAGACAGAGAAAATCAATACAATTCTATCAGTTAGTTATTTGGAATTCTATCTACTATTTCTTTGATTTTATATTCTCAAGCATGTAAATTTCAGAAAAGATTTCAGTTGTCTCAAAATCTTTTTATGAGGACAATATGATTTCATAACGACTTTCACCTGACGCGTTTGAAAGTATATCGTTCAACTTTATTTGCTGTGTGTTATCTTTTTGTCTAATAATAGTAAAGATACGCATATTTCTGATTCATTTTTCTTTGTTGCTTAGTCTCTTTTCTAAATCTTAGTCTTTTGTTCTTATTCACTTTTCGTTTTGTATAACATCAAAAATGTCCCCATAAGTGAGTTTAAATAAGATAATACTTTTGAGATAACAAAAAATAATTGGTAAAAGTTTATAATAAAGACAGGACATTCCTTATATGAAATATCTATTATATAATAATATCTATATATGATTATATATGAAAATCTTGGGTTATTCATATATATTTCACTAGATACATTGAATTTTGTCTATTTCAGTTTCAATTTTGTAACCTGTTATATTCTGTATTACTTATTTAGATTAAAAATAATAAAATCTGCAATATAATCACTAAAATTCTCTCCACATTTAAATATGTTTATAATATTTTTCAATAGATAGGTGCTTGCCTGAAATCTTTTGTTTTTAGACATTTTACTTAGAAATGAATAATCATGTTTTTAATTTTAATAAAACCTTCTTTGTTAATGAAATATGTTTAATTGAAAAATACAATGAGTGCATCAATCTTATTTAATTACATGTATAACTTAACGAAAATGAAATATATATCAATTTCACTATTACTCAAAATTATTTCAATTTCATTATTACTTTTTAACCATCTCAAGTACACATAATTTTTATTTAAACTGTATTTTAACAACACATAAAACAGAAAAATTTTCCCTACTGGTAAAATCTAAGTATTGTTCTAAATTCTACTTGATAATAATTCTATCTGATGTGGACTTAGAGTAAGAAATTATTGCAAAACAAATCTATTCCAGTGAAGAATCTCTTCTTTTTGGTGAAAATTTTGTTGCCGTCTAAGAAATTTGAAACACCAGTAATTTTCTACCAAGCGTAGCCCAGATATAAGGATATTACTTGGGATCAAAGTATTAGACTTTCCATTCCCTTTCAATGTTTTTGTCTCTCTCCCCATCTGAAGAATTCTTTTTTATACATAAGAATTCCAGAAAACTGGTTTATGCCCTAGCGAATATTGCACAACGCTTTCCGCCTCTCACTATCCTTTTTCTTCAACAGTTGCAGTAAAACATGAGTTTTGTGGCAACGTTCCAGCTTCGGTTCACATAATCACATCATTTACATAAATGCAATCGTATAGAACTAGTGTGACGCGCAGCGATAACCAGAAGCACTTTTTTTCCCTTCGCTTGTCTTTCAAAAACTAGGAATTGCCTTTTCAAAAGCAGAGGCCTTTTAACGAACAATTTTACGAAGCGCATACAGCTCATTTAACATGCTGCTTAACTATGAAATAAATTTTCGAGTTCTTTTTGGAAAAGCACAATATTTTTTTTAATATGTGTTGTTGCTATTCTTTTGTTATTCGAATAATTATTGTAACATTTTATTTCAATTAAATTATTTTATATTAATATAAATATACTTATTTGCATCCGAAATATATTAAACTGTAGCACATTTAACATGCTGCTTAACTATGAAATAAATTTTCGAGTTCTTTTTGAAAAGCACAATATTTTTTTTTTTAATATGTGTTGTTGCTATTCTTTTTTGTTATTCGAATAATTATTGTTACATTTTATTTCAATTAAATTATTTCATACTAATATAAATGTACTTATTTGCATCCGAAATGTATTAAACTGTAGTCAGTTAATTAAGTTGAAATACATGAATGTGGATGCCATTTCTGAATTCATGAATACTAACTCTAACACAATTATTAAATGCATTTGAACTAATAAAATTATTCAAATTGTAATTTTAACTTAAATATATATTAAAAAAGCAAAGTAAAATAATATTAATAGATATTAATAAAATAATATAATAATATTTTATTATTAATAAAAATAAATTAGCGATATTAAAAAGCAAGTTAGTTAATTAGAAAAATTGAAAACATAGAAAGCTTTGAAATATTGCGAAATGTTTAAATTTAATTAAATTGATACTATTAATTAATTTTATTAAGTTGTAATATAAAAGTATACTAATGATATAACAGTTTTCAATCTCTTATGCGTCACATATACTATTAATGGTATACAATGGTATATGGTATATGGTATATATTACAATGGTATATGATGTTATAATCAGTAGTCATAAACCGTTTTTCTTTATAGATTTATTTGCTCTTACTACAAGAGTAACGCTGCCAGAAATTTAGATCAGCAGCGATGTTCCTAAATTGTTACCTAAATATCTTAGATTGTACTCTTATGTTAAAGAATAGCTATGTGAAATAGGTTTAAGAGTTTCAAAAACATATTTTGTTCCTAACTTTTCAGAAATTTTTCAGTAGAAATTGCGCCGTTGTAAACTTTATAACTCTTATGAAGTACCACATAAAGTGCTTTAGCTTTTGAAAAGATCCCGTTTATCTAATGAGCACGTTTAAAATTTTGCATAAGAGATTATGGTCATTTCACAATTATGAATGGCTTATTTTCAATTTGCTATAAGAACAAAGCTTAGATTTAAAAATTGAGATTCTCGATTGCACTATTTTTATTATCGTTTGTTATTTAAATAAATTTAGAACCTACTTTATTACGTCCTTTCTTATAAAATATTATCAGGCTAATATGAAGTATAAATTTTTATATAATGCATAATTGATCTTTGAAACTGCCGTGTAAATGTCAGTTTCTTTCACAAATGCAGTTGAACATGAATACTGAGGTAATTTTTGAACAGAGAGAGTATTTTAGTGCTCTGTCTTGTATTTGTTCTGAAGACGAACAGAAAATAAACATAAATGTAACATTGTCAATAATAATTTATTTTATCTATGTTAAGCGTATCTAAGTGATGTAGTTAGCAACTGACAATGATCGTAAAATATTGGTTCATAATTGGTTTTTGATAATATGAAAAGTTTTTAGTTAAAAATATTTTTTATGTAAAATGAAGTAGCACTCGCTGTTTTTAAAGAAAAGGGCTGTGTTGTGATGAATGTCGTTTTGACTTGTAAAAAGGATTACTAATTCAAAACAATTAATTTATGATGAGTATAATAGTACATTACGGAAAGTGTTACCATAAGGCTGAACATGCTGCTGTTAACATTAAATTGACTGGGGCTAGGATTTTATCTTTTTAACATTACCAGCATATATGGAAACAATTAAGTTGACTTTACTTTTCTTAACCCCACATTTCACCCCTGTACAGCGGTAAATAGCCTGTTACCAATTAAAAGGTGAGGATGAAAATTAATAATAATATAAAAAACAATAAAAACTTTCAATTATAGAAATACAAATACACGAGTAAAATAAATTATAATACAACCCCCCTCAAAGAATACGCTATGGAAAGAATACGCTAACATATCAATAAATAGGCAACTAACATAAGTACATGTGAAACAAGAAAGTATAATGTAGAAGGAATAAATAAGGGTGATAAATCAGTGAAAACAAAGTATGGCACGGAATACAAAATATTATGACGTCTTTAATTACATGAAGAAGGAAATAATTTTTGCTGAGAGCGATAGAATGGGTGTAGAGAATTCAATCTGTATTTCAAGGGCAATGGTTTATTGGGATAATTAAATATTCATTTTCTTCTAAAAAAGTTCATGATTTTCCATCTGGGTTGTAAATTATATTTCTGTGGTACTGAATGTAAAAGAGCTGAGAAGGGACTTTAAGATGCCATGATTCTGTAAGAGGACAAGTAGTTACATAGTGGAATGGTCACCAGTTTCTCCAAAGGAACAGAAATCATCTTCTAAGAGATCGAATCTTTTAAGGTATGTTAGGAACTGACTTTGACCACTTGTAAACATAATACTTTCTTTAGATAGAATTCTGTGGTTTTCTTAGAATTTAGAATGATTTCAAGGGGTTAGGGGTTGACTTTAGGTTTTTTTTCGATTTCCCTGTGTTGCTTTGATTCCAATTTTGTTACCAATGCTCTAAAAGACAAATATTTAAGTTATTTTTGTGAAATGAAAATGGTTACAAAAGGCAAATTGAGTCGCCTTCTAAGACACTTTCTTTAGCAAGGCTATCTTTGTATTCTTTGTTAAAATAACCTGAGTATGTGTTTATCCAAATTAATTGTATGGTTAATTGTTTATGAGTTTTTACTGGATTTCTCTGATTATTAAATAAGACTTTTAAGATTAAATATGGTAAATAGACTTTATTAGTTGTTTGTCTAAATAGATACTGGAGTATTTAGAGTTTTCGAATATTCTAAGACTTTTTGATACCAAGAAATTCAGCTTGGAAGATAAAGTTCTTTCCATTACAGAAATTAGACATCATCGGGACGCTGTTAGTACTTTGGAGCACCGAGTACCATTGGCAACCAATTACCATTTATGTTAACCGAAGGAGGAAATTTCTATAATATTTCTCATTTCAAAATGGAAACATTTCATCGTGTGGCACAGTTATTAGGACATTTAAAGTGTTCCTAAAAATCTCTGGTTACACTAGGTTACACTTCATTTGAAACTATCTGGTATACCCTTGCACCATTAAAAATACCATCTATAAACGTACTCTACTTAATTGAAATTGCAACCACTTGCAAATGTGTATTAGAAACTTTGTTAAAATGTTTTTGAATTGTATACCGTATTTTCGGACAGTAGGTATTTTAAATGTATCGAATTCAACATAACTATTTCAAGTTCTTCTTTTAAAATGTTTTTTGATTAAAAACGCAAACTTCGATAATCAGCAACACAACTTATTTAAAAATGATTAAGGAATGAAACCTTCTATCGTAATTAGAATTTTTTCCAGATACCATCCACATTTTCTTAAACCACGATATTGCCTGAAATTGTATACCTTTGAAATGAATTATTATTAGTTTAGGTTTTCATTTTGTATTTGTTATTCAGAAGATGTATTACTGATTAGTATGAAATAAAAATTTCAACTATTTTTGTTGAATAATGTTATTTCGTTCATCTTTAAATTTTTAAGTATGGAATTATTAATGATTTGATGTGTAATTTTTATTTATTTTATACCTTTCACTTGAATACCAGTTTCAATGTTACTTTAAAATTAAATATATTCGTTTAGAATCATTTTATTTTATATACTTTTAACAAATTTTTAATTTGATTAATTTCTCTTTTTATTTTCATTTTTCAAACCATTGATACAATTAATCATTTTCATTCTTTTAATAGTTAATTATGTATTTATTCCTAGTTAAATAAAAATACTATAGTTTAGTAATCTCCAGGAAACTATTTAGTAGCTAATTTGAATATTCAAACTGAACACCCTTCATTTAAAACTCTGTAATAATACGAATAAATTGAATACGGTAGGTATACTTAAAATTGTTTTCTATGTCTGGGAAACTGACAGTTTTCTTAGCAGACAAGTTACTTTGAATTTTACGAAAGAATAAATCCTTTATTAAATGGTATTTGAAAATCACTTGTATTAGAAAATTTCTCAATTTAAAAACGAAAAGGTTTAGAAATTAAATTAAACCTTAGTAATAATTAGTTTTATAATTAATCGTTACTAAGTTCAATTAATTTAGAAAATTTCAAATTTAAAAATATTGTAATAATCTTTTTCGTTAATTAAAATTAAAAATCTAGTTTATGTTAAGAAATAATATTTTTTTTTTATTTACGTGTTGGCAATTAAATTGTACAGGATATATTTTCTAAAATCCTTTTCAATTTGTTGACAGGCTATAAGGATTTTCTCATCTAAACACAGTCTTAATTTCTGAGAAGTTGCATGTGTAGTAGAATTATTTTAGATGAATATTATCCTAGATTATATTTGAAAATAGTAAAATTAGTTGTTGTTGAGTATTAAATATTAATTATCAAATTTAAATCTGTAGCTATATGTCATGTATTTCTTTGTATATGTTAATACAGAAGTAAATAGACCCATTTTATTACAATAGTAGTTGTAATTATTATCATATACTTTTTGAATGTTGTTTGTTTAACAGTATTTATAAATGCCATCTATATATTTGGTATTATTAGCGATTTGACTGATTCCGAAATGGCGGATTATTTGTTCTATAAACATTGAAACTTTATTTGTTAAGTAGGAGTATTCAGCATTGTAACTGCATATAAAATGTATTTTATTAAATAACCTGAAAACAGTCTTTCATATATTATATGATACATTAGATAGGGAAACAACGAAATTTTTCACTTTTTGCTTTAAATATTATGACTTACAAAAATTTCCTTTTTTTTTTTTTTTTTTTTTGTTGGAAATTTCTTTTAAGTTTTTTTTTTTTTTTTTTGAAATTATTTCCTTCAATAACTAAGCAAATGAAAATCCTTCTAACGATGTCAAAATTCTTCCATTATTCAAAGATAGCTCTTTTACAGATAGATATGAGAAACATTTACATGATTGACTTCATCTCTTGTTGCAACACTTGGATTTTCATAAACCAGAAAAACATTTAACTCAAAAGTTGCAATTGTTAAGGGTATCTTTTAAAATTAGAAAAGAAGTCAAAATTCTTCAACTGTCCAAAAATAGCTCTTCTACAGATTAATATGAGAAACATTTACATTATTGGCAACCTATTTAATCTCTTGTTGCAACACTTGGTTTTTCATAAACCTGAAAAACATTTATCTCAAAAGTTGCAATTTTTATGAAGGAAATCAAAATATCAGGTGAAGTTAAGGGTATATGAAATAAGCTTGTGGTTAATGAAAGTCATCCCTCATTTCCAGTCGGATGGATATTTTGGCCGATGTCGTTAGTTCTGTCACCCTTGGTCGGTTTGGCAATCACATTTTCTAGCATGTTCTTCGAGCCATTATTAATGGATAGATAGAGGATTTTATTCATCTGCCGATTCTAAATGATCAGAATTATATAGAAGTGAATGATCAAAGGTATTCAACCTTGTATCGATTGTTACTTCATGTTTGCAAAGGGGCTAATACATTCATAATCTTTTTTAGAGCCTAGCCATTCTTAAACGATAGGTTTTTCGTATTTTTAGATATTTATTTATAAGAATTTTGTGTTATCTTTAATTGTGGATTATATTTATATATATCCGTGTTTTTAAGTTGTGATTTAGGAGTATCAGATTTATATAAGTTAAAAGAAACATTGAAAAAATTTGTTTTACTTTCATTAATTTTCATTAAAATAGTTTTGTTATACATTTAATAAAATAAATTATATACTAATACTATTTGTTTTTTGCACATTTAAGTTTTGAAATCTTGAAATCTGATTTCATAATATTGCTTAATTTCTTTTTTTTTTTTTTTACTTATTTTTACCTTTTCAACATTTATCCTAATTTTTCATACATATTGATAAATTTAAGAGGAAAAAACTTTTTTAGGGAATTGCACGTAGTAAATAGCGTGGACAGATTGCACAGCTTTGTGGAATACATCTGTTATTAAAAATTAATTTCCTTGATAACAGTCAGTAATTATTTTATTTAAACACTACTCTACTCCATATTCTACAGTTTTCTGTTACTAAGTCTATATCTACATCAATAAAATACATTGAATAATACAGAGAAATCTGATTTTGTAAACTAAGTAACTTTCATTATATTTTTATTTTCAAAAAGGCTTTCGATTATCTGCTATAAAATAGCAGATATGTAGCGATATACTTTTTATTATTTACTAATATTTTTCCAATGTGACTATTTTTGCATTTCTTTGATATTCAAATAATATTAAATTAATTATTAAATATAAGTTATGCAGAATCCCCTAATTTTATAATTTTTTTTTTCTGTAAGATGTAGCATTAATACTGCTAAGCAAGCTGTTTAGTGTATTCATAGCATAAATTTATTAGTAGTCATTTATTTAGTATATACATGTTCTAATGTTAATATAAAATCTAATAATTCACCTGTGAAATACATTAAAAAAAACATTTATTTTCGACAGTTCAAAATCGTTAATACGTTTATAGATAATTTTAATAAAAGAATTCTACATTGGTTCGTGGTTCTCAACTTGTACTGGACTTGTACTTCAGTTCCTTTTAACTAAATATGTTTCCATTACTTTATTGCAGTACACTCTAATGACATTTATTTTTGCATGGAATTAAATGTGCTACAATATTTTAGAAATTAAATAAAAAATATATGTATTTAAAAATAGTTCCTGCCATTTTACGCAAGAAGATCAGTTAAAGCAATGAGTATAGATTAGGTTTTTTTCAAACACAATCAGTGACATGTAAAATATTACTGTAAAATTATATTAAGATATCAATAAAACATTTTGAATAATCTGTTTTTATGTTTACAAAAAAGAAATGGAAAAACTAAAAACATAAAAGAAAAAACATTATAAGATTTTATTTTTTGTAGAAAAACAGCTTCATTTGAAAAATAAACTCTAACTTAAATCTGAAATTTAAGCAGTAACTTTTCTTCTCATTATAACAGCCATAAAAAAAAATAGTTTTGAAATTCAAAGAACACAACCCTTTAAAAGAAACTTTGAACATTTTTACAAAAATCATTATTTTAACTTAGGCAGATACCTTAAAGAATATATAAATCTATACATTGTAACTTAAGTTTCATTATTTTTTTTGCTTAACCTGGTTTTTTTTTTTTATTTGAGGAAAGATACATTTTTCAAAAGATTGTGGGCGTAACCATTGGTGCAGATTTTTTTAATTAATAGACCTTTTACTGACGATAGAAAGCTTAACTTGAGCAAGTTTTTTTAGTTAAATTTAAAATCAGCTATTGCCTTAATTATTTAAATTGACTAATTTTTGAAATTCTTTAAAAACACTAAAATATTAAGTTAAGTCAGTCATTGAATATAAATGAAAGTTGACTTGCAAATAAAATTGCTAGATCAATTAATCATTATATATTAATGAATACAGTATTGTATAAAAATAAAAACTATTAAATGTCAATATATTGTTAAATATGAAATAAATTGACCATGATTTTATCAGAACAAATATAATAACAGTTTTCCTATAATTTATAAGAAATTAACCTCTGTAATCAAAATCTATATTGTTATGTTTACAGATAAAAATGTTAACACTTAAGCTTAAAAAAAGTTTTGTATCAAATGTAATAAATTTTTATTCATAGAAATGGGTATTATTTTAGAAGAGTATTTTTTTCTTCATAAGTAAAAAACTGAACCAAGATATTTTATAAAAATCAAAGTTAAAAATCACATTATCATTTCATAGCAGATATATTTTTATAAAAATTTATTACTTTCATGGAATGTTTTCTCGTTTGAAGATACTTACTGAAACATGTTCAAGTTATTTAATTACGTTGGTAGAAAGTCGAATTAAAACTTTATACATTTCTTTAACTTTAAATGTAGACAATTTCATTGCAGATATATTTTTAATGCTACAATATTTTTTTCATTTCATTTAATTTTTTCCAAAATAAATGTGTTTTAGCATTTTTTTTTGTTAGTCGTTTAATGCATTTCCTTTCATTTAAATGATACATTAGTATTAATATAATTTTTTAAAAAAAAATACTTTAGTACTGGGAATTTCTAAGAAAAATTTTGAATAAATTATAAATGTACTTCTAATATTTTCCGATATTTAAATATTCTGTTATTTTATGCATTAAAATAACAACGAAGAAGATGTGATAGTTATTGATTTCCACCAATTTAATGTAGATAATTCAGAGCTAATTTTTAAATAGTCTAGTTTGACATTGCAATTTTTCAAATACTTTTCATTCTTTATAAAATAGCATCATCTCATGTTTGAATTCTCTACCAGTGGCATAACTCTCTACATCTCTCTGTGGCATGACTGTATTTTTATGTTAATTATGTAAAAAAAAAAAAAATCCTGGTAAATAAAATATCCCTCTTGCATACTTTTAAAAATCAACCTGCAGTAGATAAATTTATTTGAATTTTGAACAAAAAATACTTTATTGTTGTTTTGTTTTATAGATAATTAAGTTGTTTTCAAATAAAAGAATATTATCGATTGTAAGATGAAACTTTTAATTTTTATGCATGTTAATTATGATGCTTGTTACTTACATCAGTCCCAATTCTAAAACAAAATCCTTAACTATTGTTTCCTGAAAGTGTTATTTGAAATAAAATCAACAAAAACATTTCAAAAATTTGCTTAATTAAATTTACTATTCCTTTATTTATTTGTAATATTAAAACAATAAATATTGCTAGGTATTATAATGCTCACTGTATTTTAATGCAACATAATTTATTAATGTCTGGAATTTAAAAAAATAGTGTAATTTTTCGAAAACAATCTGTTTAGTTCGATCTCTGTACTTATAATTACAAAAATGGAGAGAAATAAATTTCTTGTATAAATTTTTTTTTCAAATTCTTGACGAGAATTCTATCATCATATTTAATATCCAAAGGATATGCATTATCTATCCTATTATCATATTTTTAATATCCAAAATATATGCACTATCTATTCTATTATCATATGTAATATCCAAAAGATATGCATTATCTATTCTATTATCATATGTAATATCCAAAAGGTATTAAATATGATAACAGAATAGTTAATAAATATCTTTTGGGATATTACATATGATAATAGAATAGATATGCATATCTTTGATATTAAATATGATAACAGAATAGTTAATAAATATCCAAAATATATGCATTATCGATTCTATTATCATATGCAATATCCAAAAGATATTCATTATCTGTTCTATTATCATATGCGATATCCAAAAGATATTTATTATCTATTCTATTATCATATGTAATATCCAAAAATATTTATTATATATTTTGTTATCATATTTATTATTCGAAAGATAGGTATTTTTAACGTATGTCAAATTATCTTACGAATTTTCAGATATATTTATTGAGCTACCAATTATTGCTTATTAAAATTTGAAATAAATGCCTTCCTAGATTTTAATGCAATTAATAAGAGAAATAGTTGAATGCTTAACTCAAAAGAAATGATGTAATAATATAACTACGATTGTGATCTAATTATGTTAGTGCCTCACTCAAATGGTTTGAAATGAACTTTTGTCAGATATTGCCATTTTAAAAGCATAGAAGCAATATAATTTCTGCAGTACTTGTTAAAGTAACTTTTGTATACATATTTGATTATTAGTCAGAATAACAAAATCATTGTTAACAATTCAGTCAACTATATATACATTTTTGAAACTATTTGAGCTTCAACAAATTTTTAAAATGTGTTAAAAAGGTTTCAAATCGTCCTTAGAGAAATTTAAACGTGCCAATTACAAACGTAACTAAGATAATTTAAATTAAGTACTTGTTGTCAAATCTGTGAAGTCTCGGATATTTTAAATAAGATTTTCTATGTGAAGTCTGAACATCTAATTACAAATTTAGAGCAAGTATTCTTTCCTGAATGTTTGAATTTGGGAAAACAGATATTTTGAGAATTTTCAATCTATTATTGAAATGAAAAGTTAGTTACGGAAGACAGGATAAAAGATATATTTAGAGATTATAACGGAAAGAATTTCAACTGGAAGCTAAATGAGACAGTTTAAATTTGTCATTCAGTGATTTTAATTAAGTCTGAGGCGAATAAAATTTATTGTAATTAAATATAATTAGAATATGCAATTTCATTAAACACGTAAATTAATTTATTTTAATCTTAAAAAATTTCATTTTACAAGTACAATGAAACACGCATTTGTTAATTTTTTTTCAATTTTAACGTATTCCAACTAACAGAAAAAAATATTTGCTGAAATAATTATATTTACCACAAAATTATTTTACAATAAAAATATATAACTTATTGCATGTTGTACTATATT
Source organism: Caerostris extrusa (assembly GCA_021605095.1). NCBI lineage: Eukaryota > Metazoa > Arthropoda > Arachnida > Araneae > Araneidae > Caerostris > Caerostris extrusa. Next base: position 233,821 of record BPLR01018072.1, on the reverse strand, counting down.
ATATTGCCCAATAACATTTTATGTAAATATTGTAACGTTGGATTATGTAAGTCGTGTGATGTGACGTCATAAGATGAACATGTTGCATTAAAAAGTACATTGTAAATAATTGGTATATCCTGAATATGAAAACAGTAAAAAATGTAATTTAACATCAATTCTGAACACACCTATGGTTGGATATTTCTTTTGATATTTTTTAAATTGTTTTTCTACTTTGTTCCGGTTTGTTGAATTGCTGTCGATGTAAAATATATAAATGAAACCGAATCAAATGGAAAAATAATTTTCTTTTCTTAATTTTAAAAATTCATTTTTGTAGAAACTAATAGTTCTTATTGTAGTTATGATACAGCAAAAACTTTTGTACTTTGCTTAAGACAGCATTTTAAATTTCAATAAGTTAATTTGAGTTAAGACTGTTTGTGATCGCTTACACTTCAAGCTAAGATTAAATTTTATTACTGAAAACTATTAATTATATGCAGTATGTTAGTTGAAACTTATTGGAATTTCAATAAAATTCTTCAGGCCACTGTTAATCTTATTATATTGCATATTATAATATTAATATATTTTATATTTCTAATAAGTTATGTTAATGTCTTTTTTTACATTCTGAAAGTGCCGATATTTTCAAATACGTTAAGATTAAATTTTATTATTCAAAACTACTGATTATATGCAGTATGTTCGTTCAAACGTATCGGAATTCCAATAAGATTCTTCAGGCAACTGTTAATCTTATTATATTGCATATTACAATAAAATTAATATATTTTATATTTCTATTAAGTTATGTTAACGTCTTTTGTATATTTTGAAAGTAATGATATTTTCAAATGACAGGCACTTTAAACTGAGATCATTCACCACTGGAATGATTAGTATTTAGCAGATTAAATGTCAGCACAGGTTTTCTACGCTTTACCCACAATTTGCCACTGTTATTTGGGAAGAGCATATCCAGAGGCGTTATATTCTGAAAATAAAACCTGATGAGTAAATGTTTCACTCATAATAACGGATGAATTAATTTAATGTAATTTATTTAGAAGTAAAACAGTACCCAAGAAACACAAAAGACCGATACACTTTACAAACAGACAATCTTTACTTACAATTTTCTTTCAAACATGTTACATAAGCAGTAGGTCAGAATACGAAACAGAAAACGCACACAGAAAATGCATCAAAGACACAGGTTTCGTCAGCAAATTTTGGTTCACAGATTAATAGATACTCTAAAGTTTACAAATGAGCTCACATACATTGACAGGTTTAAATGTCTACGCATATTGTGTGTGACATTAACAAGTGCACGCAAAGCGGTCATTTGCAACATAGTATCAAAATACAGGTTGGGCTTTCTTTTTCCATCTCTTTAATTATCACTTATCACTTCAATCAACTAAAAATTGCAATAATTGAACATTTTTGATTTTTTTCCAAGTGGACTCGCGTAATAATTATTTGAATTGTTTGATTTGTTACAAAAATACACGGTATTTTAAAATAAACAATATAAGCTTTAATTTTTTTTTAAATTTTATTGCGATGAATTTTGTGAGAAGTTATCTTACAAGAACGGGGTTTGTATAAAATACATCTTTTATACATTTATACTGAGCTAAAATCTCATTTAAAAATCTCAGTCTCAGATATACTTCTTAAATATTGCTTTTTGAGTTTAAGAGTTTAATATAAGGATAGATTTAATCCTTTGAAAGAAATAGTTTTACAAATTAAACTAGTAATCAGATCACATTTTAGGGTAATTATTAAGTCTCTTTTTCCAAATCTCCCTAACATCTAAGTTAAATATATTAATCAAACTATAACGATAGTAATTTTGATTTTTCATGAGTATTTGATATGATTTAAAGTGAATTTTAAACTGGCAATGTTCATAAGATATTAAATAACAATAATTAAACATTCTTGCAAATTACTAGCAATTTTAAGTCACAGTAAATGCAAACATCTTTGAATCTTATTTTTTTTTTTTTTTCTTGTGATCACATAACCAGTGTTTTTTTTTTTTTTTTTTGACATTTTTACAGCTAAAATAATTTTTGTTGAAAAGAATAATTCCATTTGTATGGTAAATAAAGTTTTAAATGTTTTAATCAAATAGCTATAACTGCCTTATGTGCGTAAAATTTTAAATAAAAATTAATGCTTATGGAATAATAATATAGAATTTATAAGCTTTTGCTAAACTTAGGGTTGTAAAATCCTTTAGATGAAGTTATTTTTCCTCTAAAATAATAAAATGTTTTAAAGATATCTAGAAATAAGAATTCATGGACATAAATGAAATTTAAAATTTTATGGTTATCATGTTATTTAATGAAGTATATGATTAAAAATGAAAAATTAAATACCAACATAAAATTTGTCATTTCAAACTGCAGACGTTTAGAAAAATATAATTGAGTACGCTTTATTTTGGAATCTCCATAATAAAACTGAATGCTCGTAATTAATAAATATCATTAAAGGTAAATGAATTAACTAAATTTGGTGCTATATTGTTTCTTACACAATTGATTCGCTAATGAATTACAATACTAATATAACTATACAATAATAAATTCTATAATTTGATAAGAAGTATTTATTGCTTAAGTTTGAATAAAATGCTTTAAATTGAATTGCATAAATCTATGCCTTACAACTTTAAAAAAATACTGAACTGTAAAGGAAAAAAATGTTTCAAAATGGGTATAGCAATCAACTTCAACGGCTCAAAGACGATTCTTTCTGCACCAAAAAAGCCGCTAATTTCACGCTTTTTTTCATCTGAAATATACCTTAATGTCTGCTGAAACTTTGCTTCGATGCATTTCAGCCTGAAGTATCTTGCTATTGTGTGAAATGAAGCTTATCTGAAGCAAGAAAACAACTGATCCGATTTTCGACTTGCAAGTTTTCTTTTCCACCTCCACGGACAACAGACCGAAATGCTAGTAAACGTAACTAGAATCGAATTCCTTCAGAACAGAAATTTCGATTTATTTCATTTTATTTATTTTTGGGTTGTTCAATTCTAACATTATCTTCTCTTCCATTGTTTAGTTAATGACCAAAGGGGTTATACTTTAGCCTTCTTCGAACTGCTCGCTTTGCAGTTTTAGCTTTTAGAAAGAGACATTTGTGGTCTTAAAAGTTAGGTACAGAACTTTATATTAATTTTGTTCTGACATTGCATCCTCAGTATGATTGAAACATCGAATATGAATTATTCTGTTTTCTTCATTACATTGTGTAGAGTTGAGTAGAGGAGATATTAATTGAATTTTTAAGGAATTAGGAATTTATAACTGGATTTTAGGATTTATTACTAGAATTGAGTATTATATTTTAATTGCTTTCTTTTGTAGTTTTTTGTGCAAGTTATAGGTTTACAAGCTGAATACAGAAATTCATAGTAAATTGAAATTGAAACACGTTGGAATTAGTTATATTGTTAGAATTACACGAAACTTCATTTAAATTTTACGGAATTATTTGTTCACTACACGATTATGTGGCAGTAAGGTAACATTTTGTTTTGGATAATTACTGTATTAAATAAGGGTAATATCCTGAATGAGTATCATTCCTTAGTAGAATTGTATAGAAATCGAGACAATGGATAGATTGGTCGTTGGTGTTTGTAATAAAACAGCTTAATAGACAATCTCACGTAAGCAAATAAATGCTAAATAACTCATTCCTTGACTCAAGAATCAAGCTTCTCTCGTTTATGTAATTTCTACAGAGGATCACCAGAAGTTAGTTCTGACGCGGTTGTGTATGTAGGATAGTCATTCCGGTTGTGTATGTAGGATAGTCATTCCGGTTGTGTATGTAGGATAGTCATTCCGGTTGTGAGCTCTTGTATAAACTTTGAGTAAAGAAGAATGCAACTACATAAGGATCGCACTAAGGCACAGAGGAAACAATATTACCAGATCCAATGGATGGGGGAAAAACATTGACTAAAGCCTAATCTTCTTAACACATGCTTAGGACCAGACACAGACGGTAGATAATCAAATATCAAGATTTTTTTTTTTTTTCATCTGGTGTTATTATTATAATAGTGTAAACCGTTTTTTTTTTTTTTCAGTCGTCGAAGGACATCGGTACAAAATTATTTTTATTCAGCTGTAGTGCACGTGCCGTGAAAGAGTTTAAACAAGTGTCTCTTTCGAAATTTAATTCTGAATATCCATTTAAATTGTTGATTTTACGAAAATACTTTTTCCTTTTCTGCAATCTAAGTACACGTCTATGATACTTTGAATGGGCAATGTGCTTTATCATTTCTAATGTCAAAGCGTAATATTCGATATTTTTTTAATTACCCATTTTTTTTTTTCACTGTGCGTTCTTTTTATAGATTAGTAATTGTTTTAAAAATGAAATGTTGAACCAAAAGGTTAAATGAAGATGTTTTCATGTAGCTAATGTCATAAAAATATTTTTTTCCTCGAATCAAATTTGACTCCTTCCTTAACACGTGGACCACAGCTGGCATAAAAAACCCCTTCCTATACCCGCTTGATATATCCCAGGTGCGTCAAACGTAGCACCAAATAATGCCTTTCATTTCAAATCAACAGTTTATAAAGTTCATTTTCCCACCGGTGCACACACTATAGGAAGGGAACGCGGCATTAAAAACATACACACGTTCGGATACAATCTTCGTGTGACTGGTTAAACAAACTCCGACAACTTTGTATAATACTTGATAAAACTTTTGTACGATGTGAATCTTCATGTATCACATAGAAAATGTCCGCTTCACATTTGAGCAACACCACTAGGTCGTATAGACGGTACACTTCTGTGTATGCTTGTATATATATAGATATATATATTTATATATATATATATATGTATATGTATAATATATAATGCTTACACGCATATGCAACAATATCTTTAGTTCATACTTTTAGTGTACAAATCAAATAGCATGCTGCAATCGCAATGCGCAAAAATATACAACGTATCCAACATTTCTGAGCGGGCTGTAAATGTGACGTCAGAAGCACCACTTCAGTAAAAATGTTGCTACACGGATCTAATAAAATCACTGCAAAAAAGATTATGTTTCAATTGGGCTGTTTCTACAGTCTCAACCCTAGTAATCATTGCAAAACGTTTATTTTGGGGATATCACTGTAAAGTGTTCAATTTGATAGATATCAATCACTGTAGAGTGTTTATTTTCAGGAAATCACTGTGAAGTGTTTATATTTACGGGACACATGTAGAAGTGATGTGAGGTAGGGTAACGATGTTACACTTCCGTTGCGGTGGACTCGCCATCGCTACTCATTCGAGAAGCTGCAGTGATATTCTTTGCTTGGGCAACAGCAGGTCGGTAATAAGCTGCTCCTTGTTCATACATCCATGGCTGGGGGAGGCATTCTTCCATTCTTCAATTTCTCCGGCAACAGCACGAGCATGGTCAATTAAATCGGGGCCCTTTTCATCACCACATTTATCCGGGAGGAAAGATGAGACTCGAGTGTTACGCTCCTCTTCACGAATTGCAGGTGACTCAAATGTTATCTTGATCGTATCCGGGTCAATAGCTTCCATTTCAGAGCTTCCATCTCCACGTTCTCGTTCGGGGACTCCTTTTCTGTCGACTGTCTTCCTTCTCAGAGTGTCGGAAAGCTCGTGCTGAAATCGTACGTGGATATCTTCTGGTGGAATAGGCATTGAAGCCGCAGCCATGTTACGTTTCTCAACAAGTACTTGCTGTGGTATCATCATAGCTTGAGAAGGGTTATGGGCATCCCATTCCATTTCCGGATGAGGAAGATGATCCTGTACCATCCAAACTGGAGGAGGCATGGTCGAATCCAGCATAACATTTTCGTAATGATCCAGCTCATTTGTTGGAAGATTTTCATAACCTCCAAGTCGAGATGTTTTCCCCATAGGATTAACGCCAAGGATTTTCAAATCGGAATCTTCTTGAGGGACCTTTGGTGTTGTTGGATTAACAGAATTGCACATTTTATGGTTAGCTTCAATACGTTTACGTTGATTGTTCCGTTTTTTTTCTTCTATGGCAAATCCAAAGTACAGCAGCTAGGATCACCAGAACAATCACAGCTCCTGCAACCATTCCAATAGCCATTCCTGCCATCGAATTACTTTTATCCTCTTCTTCTTCCTTAACTTCCTGAGTCTTCTCCTCCTCAATGATCTTAGGTCCTGTAACCGGAATTCTTGAAACCATTAATGTAAAGTTTTTTGCCACCTTACCAGCAGTATTTGCTGCAACGCAAGTGTAGACTCCAGCATTAGGTTCTTGAACGGATGATATTTTTAATCTAGAAATCTTCTCTTTCTCGGCGTATTCAGACATGATGAACGTTTGCATGGATGATATTCCTTCTGATAAGTTAGCAATCACTCTTTCTCTCCATAACCATTGAATAGACGGAATAGGGTCACCAGAAACTTTGCATTCCAAGGTTACATTTGAACCCTCAAAAACATTCATAGCACTGGATGTATTCAGAAAGGTTGGAGCACAGGCATAGTCCTCAATGCCAACTTCTGTCCATATTTTTATCCCTCAAACGGACAGGACGATAACAAGCTGGCGGTATGTAAGGAACATTATTATCGTTTAACCATTGGCGAAGACCTCGAAGCTCACAATCACAAGTCCAGGGGTTTCCATCAAGGGTTATTCCATGAAGAAATTTAAACGAAATCATGGTCTTAGCATGCAGGGTTTGGAGTTCATTAGTATCAAGCTTCAACACTTCCAACTTCTCTAGACCTTCAAAAGCTCTTGTGGCGATCGTATCAATTTTGCAATTGCTAATTTCTAATATGATAAGCGTCTTTAATTCCACAAACGCTTGAGTTGGGACAATGACCAATGGATTTCCACTCAAAATCAGATGCCTCAGTAAAGGCAGGTGTCGGAAAGCTGCAGTAGGGATATAAGAGATGAGATTATCGCTGAGATCGAGTTCCACTAAATTAGAAATACGATTCAAAGCGAAATCATCAATATGCTCTATTCCGCATCGAGCCAGATACAGCTTCTGCAAATTAACTAATCCGACATTCAGGAAAGAATTTGGTGGTAACAACGTGAAATTATTCCGAGTCAGATCCAAAACTTGGATGGTACTTTCCAAACCGGGTGGGATTTTCTCGAATCCTGCTGAAGAGCATTCTGCCGTCTGCTTTCCTTTCCTCCAGATGCACTGGCATTTAGCATGACAGGACATGGAGAAGACATTTTGAGTAAGCAGACTCAGGAGAATCACCGTAAATAAAACCTTTTCCATCATAAACTGAATATGTGGATTTGACAGAGTCAAAAGGTTTGAGGTCCTCTTTTGGTCGACGATCTTCTGAAATTTCCTTTGTAGAAACCTATAGAAGAAAGAAGAAAAATTGAATTAATTATGTAAATTAAACTTATAAATTTTTCAGTATTTATTCAAATAATTCTCCATTCAGAGCATTTGACAATTTAATTAACTTTATTTATTATAAAACATAACTACATGAGGAGACATGTTTTAAAATAAATACACTTAATACTCTTAATTTTTTTAATCTGATAATTTCTAAGAGCCTTTCCAAAGTAATTTCAAATGAAATTAACGAAAGTAAATTTAATTTTACCATGAATTAATGAAAAGTAACTATAATTGATTCTAAAACTTATAACAATAACTGCAAAATAGCTGTTTCAGCTCTTCAAGAATTTAACGTCACAATCCATTAATATTACTATTTCACATAGCTGAAAATCTATATCTGAAAAGATAGCAGGTAAATATTTTTGAATGTATCGCATAAATAATATAAAGAACTTAATTTGATAAGAATATTACTTAAGTACATGCCGCGAAATTTTATATATATATCCATAGATTCATGGTTTTAAAACTTTAAACCAAAAAAGAATAAATAATTTATATTTTGTTTCACATAATAATAGTTAATTACTATTTGGATTAGTATTAAATATTACTAGAGAATTCCTTAAAAAAGTACATTTTAAACTTATATGAAGCTTTATAAATAAGTGATTATCAGTTTTTATAGTGAATATTTATTACTTTTATTAATTATTATATGAATAAAATTATACAGGGTATATAATATTATGTTCTTGAAAAACTATAAAGTAGATATGAATATTGCTATGGACATTAGTAAATGTAGCAGAAATAACCAGTTCCTATCTGCTTTTGTTTCCTGTTTTATCACTTTTTTTTGGATGAAGCTTATAATGAAGCAGATGCGCTTTATTGGTTTCCATTTTTACTTACAGTAAAAATGAAATTACTTTTCGGTTTAAGATGCCATATACAAATTTTAAAGTGGTGAGAGTAACCGCACATTTTAATATCTAAATATTTCGTGAAAAACGCCAATTTTCCTTCTTTTACACTTAAACGCTTCTTTAAAAAAAAGAGACAAATAGTTTCTATAATTTTTCGCATGTTTATTTAACAGTTACCGTCATTGCATACAATCGTTTGAAGTGTTTAAACTATATCTTAATATAAGGGAGTTAGATTGATCTACGATACAGCCTAGATCAGGGGTAGCCAACCCGCTGCCCGCCTTGGATATTTTTCCAGCTCGTTAAATTTATCACACTTTTACAAAATATATTTGTTTTATAATGGCCAAAGTAGTGAAAACCAATGCATTAAAAATACATTATGTGTGGATCCCTATATTCAAAAATTAACTGTCAAAATTATGAGAAAATTAATAATATTCTTGCGAATATAGGGACAGATATTGCCTGTTTTATTTATGAGTTTACAGTTATGAGTTCGCAGAATAGTTAAATTATATTCTGCGAACTCATAATGCACGCACATCGTGGAGCATCTAATATAGCAGATTCTATGTTTCACTTTAAGTGAATCTCAGTGAAGCAGTGACAATCCTCCCTAGATATTTGTGAAATCTGGCACAAAAAGTTGTTAGCGCCTTTGGTTCAACTTACACCTGCGAATCTTTTTTTTTTTAGAAAATGAAATTGACCAAACACACAAAACACGCTCAAACATAACAGACGCTCACCTGCAACACCCATTACGATGTGCAAATACCTAAATTGAGATCGTATTTGCAAAAGCTAAGTGAAAGAGTGGAGGAGCAAATATCACCCTAGTAAAATAAATATTTTTTAATGATTTCTTTTTTTTTTTATCTCGTTTATATTGATATATATTTTATATTTCATTTTTAGTGTTATATATTGCTTAACAATGTGCGTTTAGTAACATTATTATTATATTATCTATGTTTACATATAAGAATAATAGTAAACACAAAAATAATAACTCATTATGTTTAAATTTTTCATTCCAAAAAAAATGTCTATAGTGGGTCTAAATCTAATATGGGGATATATAATTTTATATGCTGCCCGCGAGTTAGGATACATTTCCAAAGTGGCCCGCAAGATCATTTGGGTTGATCAACCCTGTTCTAGATAACAACAGTCATTTTTAAAAAGACTAGAAATCGAACAACTAAAATTCACAATCAAGATAAATACTTTCAATGAATACTCAAAAAAAAGATTTATTTTACTTTGAAATAAATTTCTTTTTAATAAATTGTTTCTGGAAACTACAGAATAAAAGTTATTTACAAGATTAATATTATTAACAATGTTAATTAGTTAACAATTATTATTAACAATGTTAATTAGTATTCAAATTATTTATGTGAACATTTTAGTTGAACTTTAATGTCGCATTAACTGTATGCAACATCATATTTCAAACTGAAACATTACGGCGCATAACTCATTATGTTTCAATTTTTCACTCCAAAAAATATCTATAGTGGGTTTAAATCGAATATGGGGATATATAATTTTATATGCGGCCCACGGAGTTATGATGCATTTCCAAAGTGGCCCGCAAAACCATTGGGGTTGGCCACCCTGGCCTAGATAGTTGATTTTTTTCAATTTTTGCTCCACCCCTGAAGACGGCATTCCACCCCAACCTGTCCTCACGTTTTGGTGGTTCTTAGTTTTCCGATAAAGCTGACGGAACGCATGCGGTCCACTTTCTTCAGTTGGAACAATTGCCATTTGCTGTGTTTACTACGTTTTGGGCAAACGGTAGCTCGTTAACGAAAAGGGAAAGAAATCGCGTAAAGCAATAAGCGTAAAGCCGCCGCACGCTTTCAATCGATGGAGACTTACGCAGATTGCCCCTCTGCTCAATCACTCCTGCATTTAAACGAAAAGACTTTTTCCCAATTCAAAAACCGAACAAAAAAAAAGCTCACAGAGAGCTTTTTTAAAAAAAAAAAAAAAATGCTTCTGAATGAAAAAGACCGACTTATCATTCTAAGAATCTAAACAATAGATTGAGTTTTTTTATGAAAGTATTAGTTTAAAATTCTTTGGTAATTCTACTTGATCTTTGCATGTTTTTCTTTAAGCGATGAATTTAAGAGCCTGTTTTTTTGTTCATAGGTAGTAAAAAAAAAATGTATTGAGGTATTTCGATGATGAATGTTTAATAAAAGATTTTTGAATAATTAGAAAGTTTTGGGATCATATTAACAAATGTCATAATTTTCCTTAATCATGGAAATAAGAAATGTAATTTTTTTTTTTTTTTTTTTTCGAAATTTTTAAAAAAGAAAAATTTTATAATATTTCAAGATCAAAATAACTTGATCTTAAAATTATAATATTTTATAATTTGCTTTTATTATTTTTTATAAATTTTATTTAAAAGAAATAAACAAAAGCATTGAGAAAAATTATAATATTGTTTTCTAAACGATATTATGTTTGCAACATTAATGCTATTTGAATATTATATTTTTACCTCAATTTTACCTTAGTTTACCAAATGTAAGCTTCTCGAACGATAATCGTTAGTTAAAAATAACCTGAAAAAATATCCGAAATTAATATTTTCAATTGATTATGTTTTTGATATTTTAAGAATTATTATTTTTAAACAGATATTTATTGTTCAATATTTAAAAAGTAACTAACATTTAACTGTTTTAAGATAAAAATAATTATGAAAAAAAAAAATATTAAAAAGGAAATAAGCAAAGAAGAGAAAAATTACAATATTGCTTTCTAAACGATATTTTATTTGCAACATTAATGTTATTTGGATATTATATTTTTACCTTAATTTTTACTTTAGTTTATCAAATGCGAACAATAATAAGTTAAAAAATTAACTGGAAAACTGTTCGAAATTGATATTTTTTGTTATGTTTTTTGATATTTTAAGAATTATTATTTTAAAATGATATTTATTGCTCAATATTTAAAAAGTAACTAACATTTTTCTACTTTATTGAGGCAATTTTTAAATGGAAAAATCGTCTTCATAGTAAATGAAGCAAAAAATGCATGAAAGTATTTCAATAATAGAAATTTAATTGAAGATTTTTGAATTATTACAAAGTTTTGAGATCATATCTACAAATGTCATAATATTCCTGCATTATGAAACCATAGAATAATATTTTTTTCTACGAAATTTAAAAAAAAAAAAAAAGGAAAATTTTCTAATGTTTTAAAATCAAAATAATTTTTATAATTTGTTTTTAAGTAAAATTTATGTATAAAAATATATTAAAAGGGAAATAAGCAAAAACATAGAGAAAAAATTATAATATTGCTTTCAAAACGATATTTTATTTGCAACATTAATTTGATATTATATTTTTACCTCAATTTTACCTTAGTTTATCAATTATACCTTAGTTTTTTTAGTACGATAATACGTTAAAAAATAAACTGCAAAAACTGTCAGAAATTAATATTTTTCGTATTTTTGATATTTTAAGCTGTATTATTTTAAACAAATATTTATTGTTCAATATTTAGAAAGTAACTAATGTTTTTCTACTTTATTCAAGTAATTTTTAAATGTATTACGTACTTAATGAACAGGAAATTAAATCGCCATAGTTAATGAAGCATGGCACTGATTATTTTATTGATAACTTCCTACTTACGAAATTTCATAAAGAACATCACTTCAGTATTTCAATATTATTTATTATATTACAGGGCAAAATATCTTTTTTAAGAGAACTGGTTCAAATTTGTGTTACATGTGAAAAAAAGATCCAGAAAATAACCACACAACAGTGTATCAGTTTATCATTTTAAAAGGAAGCAGGGAATGGGAATTTATGCTTTCAGGATTGTGATAGAAAATAAGTTATTTATCTGAGATCTAAATACGATTTATCAAAAATAAGTGCATCTATTTCTAAAATACATAATAATAAATAAAATAATACATTTTCAGTACTTAAGTTTGCAATTTAAAGGAAAAAACTATTAAATGTTCCACGAAAACCCTTAAGAATCATTAATAATTTAGAATTAAGGTTGAAAATTTTCAGAATTAATTACACATTTTAAATTACTGTACTGAAACAATCTGTGCTGTAATAAATAGTTCAATTCGTTCAATAATTATTTTAATAATTAAAAAACATATATTAAATCATATAAACTAAGGCTTGCAAAAAAGGCGGATAAAATGAAAGCCATCGATATTAAATATTCTGTTATGCAATATACTGCGAAAGAATGTTAATTAAAAAGGAAAGTTAGAATTTTGTTACCTTGTTTGCTTTAAAAAGAAATAAAAAGTGGGGATATTAAAAAGGAATCTTATTTTAATATTTATTTTAATATAATTACTTTCTTGCAATAATGATTTAATCAACAATAACCTGAGACAGAATTTTTATTAATTAATAGATTCATTGAAATACTAAACGTAATATATTTATATATTTTTTCACTGCCAATCAAACTTTTTTTTTTTTAAATTTATATTCAGACACGCATGTATTAATTGTACATGTACACATGTATTAGAATAATACAACTAAACTCTTACAAAAATATCTGCAAAACCACTAAAGACATAAGAATAAAAAAGGAAATATGTAAAATAATCTAATTTAATTACATATATATATATATATATATATATATATATATATATATAATAAAAAAAATTATTATTATATATATAATAAAATATATATGCAAAAACTTGGAAAATAGTTGCGATAGTAAACTTGGAAAATAGTTGCATGTAAAGATGTATATTTTTACATTAAGCCAAAATATCATTTCAGACCAAAGATTTCTAAAATGCATTTTTTGATTATTGAAATTAATTTTCATTATTCCATTTTAATACTTATGTTGATTAATTTCATTTGTTATAATCTAATTTCTTTGGTAAAATACTTTGTATGAGATACTTTTAATAAATAGTATTTATTGAATGATTATAATATTTAAATGACAGTTAAGTAAAAAAAAAAAAACAAAAATACATCAAAATGAAAGGAAGGAAAACCTTTGTTAAAGGGTTTTAAATTTTTTTTCTTATCAAGGGGCGTGGGGCTGAGATGTTAAAAATTTGAGAACCACTACCATAAGACATACCATTGTAATATACCGTAACACATATCAATGAAACATCATAAACCACCAACAATTCTTGACATTAGAAATAACAAACCTATCTTTCGGAAAACCATAGCAAATAAAGCCCGGAAAAGAAAACTCCCCACGTGTTAGAACAATTTGTCGATTATCGTTTTATTACTTTTCAATTACATGATACCCTCCCAAAAAAACGATTTAAAGACCGAAAACCTGTTTCACATATATCTATATACCCTCTAATTGCCCAGGAGTGCTCTTTTTATTTTTACTCCGGCTCTATTTTCCAGTAACCAATACCGTTTTGAAGTTTCACTAACACTGTAAATAATGCTGTTGGAATAGAGCAGAAATTGGGTAGCAGCTGGAAGTTCATAACTGGGAATCTAGCACTGGACGCTATGACGTCGAGAGATTAATGGTTTTCTGGCCAGAACTTTGCTTAGGGCAGTAATATCGTGGTGGTGGACTAAACGGACGCCAGTTATAGGTTTCCATCATGGTAGAGAAAAATAATAACCCAAATTGGTCGCGTAAAGGTCATTTATGAAGTAGTATCCAGATCGTTAGAGCTGTATTATTGCTGTGACGGATGTTATTCAAAAATAATATCGAGTAATTACTGGAGTAATACAAATAAGTGGATTACGAATTTAATATTTATGTTATTGGAAAAAACTGTAATTGTAGTAACTTGAACTCTGAATAACTATGTGGGCTCTAATTTACTGAGTAATTTTATTAAAAAAAAATGAAATAGCAGAGTTTTGAATACTAGAGTGATATAAATGGTTGAATTAAGATTTATTGCTTATCTATAAATAATGTATTATCTATATTTGTATATACAGTCAGTCACAAAAATCATGACACTTTTTCTGTAATTTTAATAGCCGAAAATTTGAATTATTTTTATATTGAAATACAAACTGCATTCACGTATGTTTATGGAAAAAATACTTCAAATTGAGAAACAAAAAATAATTCATTTAATGAGTATCGCATCACATAAAAATGTACATACTACACTTCGAGGAAAATGAAAAATTAGCATAAATTGAGCAATTTAATATTGTTTAACTTAAAATCGAGTAATTGCTGTTAAGAATCAGTGCCCTTGTGAATCAATGACAACTTGTAATCTCCTAGGCATATTATCCTAGCAGTATTAAGGATATGGATAAAGAATTATATCCTAGCAATATAAACAATGGTATTGTGTAGATTTGGCGTAATTTTTGGCTACGCTTGCTACAGTGAGATTTATATAGAACCTTGATCTCGGACACTGTATTTTCTAATTTTTTGTCAAGTTCATCTCATACATCTTAGATTGGTTTCAAACATGGCAAATGAGGAGAAGTATGGAAAGAAGACTGTCTTCTTTATATTATGTTTTGGATCGTTGACAGCTTGGAAGCCAGTAGATCTTTCAGCATGACAACTGTCAACGGACATTATCTGGCAGCATTTTATAGTATTTTAAACGATTCATAGCACATTCAGTGAAGTTTAGTTTCCCAAAATCAGCATTTACAATCAACATCTACCTGGAAACCATGACTCCTTTTCTAACATGCTTCACTATTCTCTTCTGCTTTGTTTTTGAACATCGGTGGCTTTCATGACCTACTTATGTATCTCACGAAGTATCCTATTTATGTATCATATCCTTATGTATCCTACTTATGTATCCCATCAGCGACTGGTGATAAGAGGACAATGCCCAGAGGAATTTTACAAGTTATTGCCCCCGTATTTCCCTGTAGTACTGGAGGACGGAATACGTTGCAAGCTTTTACACATAATGACACAATAACCATCTAATCTGTTCGTTTCTGAAAGTTATGCCATAAGCTGATTCGAACCTCAGCCTTCCTGCACACTAGCTACACGCATTACCACTGTGCCGCGAGTTTGGTATGCTTCATAATTGGAGCGATAGTTATGGGTTTTAATTCTTCACTTCTGCGCCGCCAAAATTTTCCACGCCCATTACTTATCTAAAACATGTTAACACATTGGTAAAAAGGCATTTTTTTAAAATATCAAAATCCTTATGTATATATTCATTACCAAATTTCAGCTTTTTTTCTTTTATTTACTCTGCATATAAGTGGTTTCGTCTCTGAACTCTGCCTTGAAATCCTTTAGATCGAAGGATTTAAGCATTACCACTCTTACTAATTGTCGTCGAAACATATTCCATTCATTGAAGAGCGGACAATTTCGGATTTAACCTCATTTTCCTCATTACGGTTTGAACATCTCTATCATTCAAAATCTTTGGCAGTCCACCATAAGGTTTGTTAAAAGTATGTCCAGTTGTTGCGCAATTCCTTATAAATTCCTACTTATATAAATGTACATTTGTTTCGTAATTCCTTATAAATTCCTGCTTATATAAGATTGAAATCGTGTGTGCTCTACAAAAGCTCCTCTTGTATGTAGATTTTTGAAATATCAATTTTACAGGGTTTTTTTTTTTTTTTTTGCATATTCTGGAGATTTAATTTCATTTTTATGTTTTTACTTTTATAAAAATAGGGCCTGAATGGTCGAGTGGCTAGCGCTCTGGCGTTCGGTACCACATGTTTCGGGTTCGAGTCATGGTTGTTTGTAGGGGTTCGGAATCCACTTTAAAAAGTAGGTCCTGGTCAAATAGGATCGTAGAGCGTTGCGGGGGCATTGTTACTCCGCGTCCGTGGCTTATTTTCAAGTGACACAAAGTGAGTACGTCTGTGCAGCACTTGCCTTAAGGCATCTAAGACCAAACTGTCTGTGTTTGCCAGCTGCATTAGAAAGAAAAAAAAAAAACTTTTATAAAATATTGTTTAGTTGATGTAATGTAACATCGTCATAAATCTAAATTTTTTTAAAATATTTATAATTTCTTTAATCTTATTTTAAAAGGTGCATGCTGACTTTTGTGATTGTATATAGACAGGAAGACAGTGAGTTCTTGTTATCAAATATTTATCTTATGGTATTTAAATGACTAAATATTGGCTGTAATTATTGTATATTATTATCACCATTATTATCATAAAATCATTATTAAATTCACTACAAGGAATCGACATTATATAATGAAAGAAAGCTTGAGAATAGCGTCAATTATGAAAGAGTCACGTTATTTAACTTTAAAGAAAAATTTATATCAGAAGAAGAAGAATTTTAATATTTATATTAAAGAACTATTTTATTCATATTTTTGATAATAAATAAGTTGATCTTTATAATCTAAGGAAAAGGGCAAATTTCTCTGAACTCAACGTTTCATTTATTTATACCCCAATTAATAATTATTAATGTGAAGAGAAAGATGAAGTAAATATAAATTTGGCTTGATCAATTTAATTGGAGTTTAGTATACTAGTATAATATAATTATTGGATGGATTTATATTAAATCTGTTTAATGGGTGCAATTTGTTTCAAAAATATACTTAGTTGCTTTTAAATTATATTTTTTTTCGGTAAGTAAAAATTATATATTATTTCTTGACTATTATATGATGCTATCATAATTATATATGCTTTTTAGTAAAGTAATCATTAATTTAATTTTATGAACTGCTTGATATTTGATGGAAACTATATTTTTATGATTTTTTAATCGCATTATAAACGCTAAATTGATGAAATATGTTAAGTTTTGTTATCGGTAAGGAGTTTAGAATATTTAGAAATACATAAACAATGTTGAAACAATATTTTAATAATAAAGAATTTTTTTAATAAAAACTTTTTTATTTTAATAATAAATAATTTTTTAATAAGCCTTTTTATTTTTTATTATCTGAAAAACGATAAGTAAATTGAAAATTTCCGTTTCTATTGAAAATTATTTATTTTTTTAATTTAAAAGAAGAATATATTTATTCAACTCAATTATACTTAAAAGTCAAGAGAATATTTAGAATGAGATAAATTGAATCGAAAGATTCTTGAAGAACATTTTTTTAAGTGTTCAAAATATCTTTTTTAAAAAAAAAATGGAGTATAATAAAATGATTTGAATACCTCGCTCATTTTCAGAATAAATGTAATAATTTATAGGCTTTGTTTTTTAAAAAAAAATTGAAAATTATACAGATACTACATTGAACCAATTGCTCAGAAATTTTGGCAGTGTTACAAGTATGTGATTTATAGGACTATTTTATGCGTTTGTAATTTCTGAAATTTTAAAAGCCAACTGAAAACAATTGTCTTTTGTTGTTGTGCACCACGTTCGATGAAAAGTTGAAAAAAATATTATCAGACTTTAAACAAGAATTATTTTTAAAACTCAACTTTAAGAAGGAGAATAAATTAATATTATCCAGATAAAACAATATGTTTCGAGGTTTTCTTTTCTTTTAGAGACTATGTAGTAATTTTACATAAAAGATTTAATAGCAAGTCTTGAATAAAAATAATTAATGGCAAAGACTACACATCAACCAGTAATGAAATTGAAATTGGCTCAGTAGCTGTAAATCTAAAGCTCTTGACGTGCGCCTGGCAAGAAGTAATGACTTTTATCACCTCATTTAAGGGATATTTAATGTAAAAATACGAAGGAAAAAATCGTGATGGATGAAAATTCAATGGAAAAGAAGATAAGAAGTCTACTTTTTTCATTCTTTTCTAAAGCAGTTGGAAAGAACTGAAAAGCAAAGTTTTCCTTTTTATGAAGAGTAATGCCTAGTAATAAATTAGAAGCTTACTTTTCGTAATTTTGCCTCAATATTTTGCTACTTTAAATCAGCTCCAATGTTTTAATTCAAATTTTTGCACTGAAAGCAACCATTAAGAATTGATTTTTACGGTTATTATCAAAAACATCAATGAAATATTACTTTTTCCTAACTACTTCTTACGTAGTAAATCAAATTTATATCAAGAAACTGCTTTCAATCTCTACATTTTTTGATAAAACGTAAAAATGTGTCAATTAGAATTAATCTTTTATTTATTGTATTAAAATATATTATTTAATGAGATTCAAAAAGTATCACAATTTATTGCATTAACCTAACGTTAAATTTAATATTGGAAAAAATATACATAAATTAAAATGAGAATTAAGTTCCTATCAAAGCATAAAAGTAAAATGCTTTCTTATTTCAATAGAATTAATTTTCTTTTGTAGAACACAAAATTGTTTACTGATGAATGAATTTTAACTATTGGTTTAGTTACTTGCAAGATTTTATTGAGATTCATCAATTTAATTCATAATAAAAATATTAAGTATTTTATCCCTGTTAAACGAATTTTCAATGCTTTTCGTTATATATATTAATTTTTCTGATTAAAACTTTAAACTGTTTCTGGAAAAAACACTTGTAAACTTTTTTTGAAATTATTAAATGATAATTATTGTTTTGATTATAATTTACATAAATGGATTATATATAACTGAGATAAATTTCTTCAGGGTGAAAATCAGTAACCATTTATCAGAAAAAGTTTCATCTTTTATTATTTTAGGCATTTTTTGATTTTAAAGTTTTAGAAATATATTGTATTAAAATATTTTATACGAATGCAATTTATCGTTTGCTTACAAATTACTGGGTCGTTTTGTCGTTTATTTATAAATAACAATGGTTTCGCCGTTTGCTTATAAATTTTTATCGTTTGGTTATTTTACTTATAAATTACCATTATACCATTATTTACTTATAAATGTTTATAGTTTTGTCGTTTACTAATAAATTTTTATCGGCTGGTTATTTTACTTATAAATTACCATTGTTTATAATTTTGTCGTTTACTTATAAATTACCATTGTTCGTCGTTTGCTTATAAATTTTATCTTTTTATCGTTTACATACAACCATTGTTTCGGCTTTTTTATAATCATTATAAAAATTTTAAATCAATAAAATCAATAATATAATGCTTTAAAACACAAATAGCTTTTATTTAACTGAAAATATACAACAACAACTATGTCGCAAATCCCTAACCACGTCAATATATCCGTCCTAAACTTCAAAACCGAATGTATTTACACATCCAATGTCCTGCAACGAAAGATTGATTCGCGTAACTTCTCAAAGCATTCACGGATGCGTAGAATCAACTAATGGGACCAATAATAGAAACCCATTATTCACCATCTCAAACTTTTACAAATATTTTATCAGTGAAAGCTGCAGATAAATATTTAGTTTTTTGGTTGGTAAACATGGCATTTAAGTACTATAAACTGGGTTTGTATTATCATTTCGACCATCCTTCGCCATAGATTTCTGAAGGCTATTTTTCGTTTTCCCATTTTGCAATTTTAGTGCGATACGTTTCACAAAGCTGTAGCACCTCGTTGATGCTGATTGAACCATGCTATGGCGATTACATTTCGTGGATCAAATTTCTACTACGTTGGGTGTATGGGATCGCTTCAATCTAATCAGTGACTGAAATTTTCAGATCATGGTTAGAAATTAGCCATGCCAAGGAATCAAAGGATATGCATTTACGTCTATCCTCACTATTTCTGATTCGCTGAAGAATACCCGAAGAATCAAATGAAACATTTTATAGACAGGAAAATTGGATAATGTGGTAAATCTGAATTTGCTAGATTGATGAGAGAATAAATAGACTTCGTTTAATCAAATCTATTTAAGCTATGGCAGGGAGTTTTAACTTTTGAAATGGTAATAATAATGTCAAACGTTTGAAAATATTCTGTATTGTAAAATAAAAAATGATTTAAAAAAAATGTATATTGTACATTCCTGAAGATGCATTTGTGATAGAAGCATTTTTATGAAGTATCGATGAAAAATTTTTGTGTAAAGGAACCTTCTTTTCTTGTATTTCTGCAAGACAATATTCTTCGAAATTAGGAAATAATTAATTAAAAATTTCAAGACATTTTTTATATATTTGATTATCAAATAACGAAACAAATATTGTACTTATATAAATTTATCAGTTCTAAATATTTTATGGTAAACAAGTAAAAACTAAAAACAAATACCACAAACCCTTTTTTACATTGATGGGCTTCATGTTACATTTACATATTACAACAACATCCCACCCACAGGTTTGATTAGGTTTGTCGCTCTATGGTCATTTTTGCACACTTTTGGCTAATTAGACAGGGATCCATTATTTAACGTGGATTCCGAATCACTGACAGACATCCATGCAACTGCCAGGATTCAAAACTAAAGCCTGTGGTACCAAAAGCCAGATCTCTAGCCCAATTAGCCAGCAGGCCGCATCAACTCACAGGTGATGAAAGAAGATCATTAACTACTGAAATTGATTTTAATGATAATTACCCCACAACTGCATGCTGTATGAGGAAATACGATGAATTCTCACTGCCAGAAGGTTTTCCATGTGAAACGCTTACCAACGTTGTCATTATCATCATACAATCTGCTCATTTCTGGCAGCAATAGTTGACATAAGTAGCTCTAGCAAGTTATCATTGGACAATGAGGAAATCCAAAAAGTCGTTTTACAAAATAATTTAATTTTTTTATTAAATTTGATGTAATACATTTGTAAGTTTTAGGAGCATATTCAGATTAAATGTACGATCTTATAAAAACAATATATTTGTTGAGAAAAACAATTCAAAATGGTATATGGAAAAATATTTCAATTTTAAAAATACAGGGATATTAAAAAATGCTTATTAAAACTTACTCGAAGTAATTCTCAAAACCATATTTTGAGGGAAGAGGAAATTAACATCAATGCAATAAATTAGTTGTGGATTACATTTCATTCCCTTGTCTTTTTTTGTTGGTAATGATTTAAATAAAGTTCTAACGATAGAAAATATTTATCACATGCCAGGCTTTGAGGCAAGAAAATATCATTTTTGAAACGAAAAGTTCCCTGCGATAACTTTAAGAGATTAAAGTTATCATTACAAACGATACTCTTGTTACCAGATGCTGTTAATGGTTTCTAGGATGATTTCTTTTTTTTTTTTTTTTTTAAGTAGTGCCCCTACACACAGATTGTTTTGTAAGACGATTTTTATTATTCATGAATAGCTTTCTTAGCATTTTATATCTTTTCAGTTTGAAAAATTATAAAAAAATCACTCTTTTTTAAAAAAATTTCTGATCGTGTTATTAGAAATTTCGGGATAATGAGATCATTTTCACAAATAAGATTTCAGTTCCTTTTTAAAGTGTAAAAAATTTGTTTATAACTTACTATAAAATTATTTTTTAAAAGCAATTTTTAAATCCTTTTCACGAAATTTTTTTTTATTTATTTTGAAGTGAAGAGTTCAAGATTAATATTTTTAGAATTGGCAGCACTTGTCAATTTTACTGATTACAATTTGTAACGTTTAAATCACAGAAAAAAAAAGAATGACATATATTTCTGCATTTATATATACAACTTAAAAAAATACTGTTTTAAAATATTATTTTATTATGAATAAAAATACTTTGGTACTTTGATACGAATTTTATTTTAAAGTCAAATGAAAAACATATTTTCTTATTCTCTAATTTACTTAATAGAGGTTTTATAATTCTAGTTCAATATTTAAAAGGAAACTCATTTTGAATTTAGTACATCACTGTTGTTCACAATAATACATTTAAATTAATTTTATGCTATTTTCTGTTTTTCCGAGTTTTCTTAGAAATGATCCACATTATTTTATTGGTTGGCAAGAAAGTACGTTAGGTTTTTACCATGTACTTAAATGGTGAAAATCAAAATTACTTTCTGGCTAACCCTATATTTGAAATCCAAAAGTAATTGGAAATTACTTTTGACGTTCACTATTAAAATAATGAAAATAAAGGTAAAAAATATGATTTATGGGAATAATCATAAATAACTTTAATAAAATCTTATAAACAAATTGTTGCAACTACTATTTTTTTTACGATATTCTATACGTATCTATTTGATCCACTATATTTCTATATTTCCCCTATCTATATTCACTATATTCTATACGTATCTATTTGATACGTATAGAATTTGAGGAACCTGCTAATATTCTAAAACTATTAAAATTTGTGTGTAATTTTTGTTAATGCTTGTTGATTTTCAATTCTTAGTTCGAAGACATTATTGCAATGTATAGGAGAAGTCTTTTACTCGATTCTTTAAGATACCGGCGATGGTTATCACAAGTTGATACTTCAGACATCTTATTGCGTCTCGCAGTGTGATTCAAAGATTGTGGGATCAGTTCCAATACTAAAATTCAGTTTCAAGTCTAACATGTATTGCAAATCCTGACGATCATTTTCTAGTTTTTACGGTTCTACGAAAGAGGAACAATGTTCCTCAATTCATTTTTCTGCCTTTTAGATAAGAATATCTGCTAGTAGGTAAGAAGATGTCTTCACAATCAAGAATTCCTCGTACGTGTATTTTCTTAACTGATGACAGAGAAGTGCCGTGTTTACGTTGGAAAAACCATTACCCAGAATAGACAGTAATGGATTTTTGTGCTCTTCACAGACTAGTCTAGGTTTACTTTGGGGAGTGATTTGGGCCATGTAACGATTTTATTAAAAAAATTGCTATATATTAATCTAACATTGTGGTAATATGGTTTGAATATGACTATTTCTAGATCAGTCTGACTTGCATTTGTTCCATGGATGAACCATGACTGCTAAGAGAAATTGGGACGAGTCCCTTAATCTATATATCAGACCTTATTCTGATGCTATTGATAATTAATTTCTCATAATACTAGTAGATGATTGGATGAATAAGCTTGACCTCACTAAGATAGACTTGTTGATGGATATTTTGAGGATCAATGTTTTGGGCGAATGGCATGGCCAGCTTGATCTTTGGTCTTTAATCTCATGCATCACCTTTTAGGACTATCGTGGCGACATGTGGCTGCTTTGAGGCCTTTAAATTAGCTGGAACAAATGTTTCTCTATGTATGTTCTACTTTTGTAATTTCCAGTGCTAGAAAAATATTTGGTAGTATGGAAACCTGATGTCCCCTATGTGTTATTGCTATAGTGGCCATTCATTAAAGCTCATTTAATTGCTTGACAAAAATCTGACATTTTCTGTCACACGATGGAGTTTTGTACATAATGTAATTATTTATTTGTAAAATTTTGCTTGATGTTAAATTTATATTAATTCAATAAATAAAATTTTAATGCAAAATTCTACCAAATTTCATGTATTTATATTCGTTTGTTTGAAAGTTAGACACATGAAACAGCTTGTACTTTAACTTTGTTGATCAGAATAGATAGCCATTTTCATTAAAGAGGAAATGATTAATAATCAAAGTGGTTCATGAAATAAACTATCAAAACACACGAAATGAAAAATTCTAATATATTATAAAATATTTGGGAAGTTGTTTGTAATATAAAATCAAAAATGCTTAAAATTGAATGCCACTAAACTTTCAACAATTATTTTTTATGTTGTTTACCCATGAGAGACATATTGATGAACTATACACTTTTTATGCAAATTAATATTTACTGAAATATCTCTTATTTTAAAAAGGAAAATTGTGTTCTTTCCAGTTCTGTTAAAAATATAAATGCTGTTAATTTCATGTTTTTTTTTTAATTTTAATTATGCGCCATATCTAAACATAAAACAAAATTAAACAATGTTTATGCTTACTTTGCAAAATGCACAAATTATTTTTATTTAAAATGTTAAATAATTTGTTTAAAAATCAACAAGGGAATTAAAAGTAACTATTGTAGTTTTGTTGAGATAAACTGTGTGAATAGGTATTTATAAGTAAATATACTTAAATTAAAAAAGCAATAAATGAAATTAAAAATTTTCTTTATAAAAAGAACAAATAAAATGACGCAAACAATGCGAATAAATAAACACTAAAAAAGCATAACAATAAAAAATCTTGTTTACAAAGTTGCTGTAACTTAAGTATGAGTGTTTGGCAACTTATTTACGAAACTGTTTTATTCTGAAGATGTAAAATATGCTAAGAATTATTTTTTAAACATTTACTAGTAATTATTTTATAAACATTTTATTAATAATTATCTTTATCATGGCTACTCTATATATGTGCTAAACTTCGAAATTGTTGAAGTCATTAATCTTTATCTAATGTAGCGTAATTTTACGAGACTAATGACACCGAATTTCGAAACGACTTTCTTAAGAAGTCTGTCGTAAATTTAATTAACAAAGTAACTTTGGGTATAAATATTTTATAATTATTATCGATTATTGATTCATTTGTGTTTACATATAATAAAGAATATTGATTCAAACTTAAATATTATTGACTGATTTATTAAGAGTGTTACAAAACGCATAAAGTTTTTCCAGCATTTTTCCGGATCTTATTATTTATTTATTATGTTTCCTAAATAATTATTAATTCAGCTTAAATCAATTTTAAAATTCCGCGCATAAGCTTTTTGAATATTCATTAATATTTCTGCTCCAATAATAAAAAAGCTATCCAATCAGTGGCCCAGCACTAACGTGGTGTCAGGGCTCAATTCCACTGGCGGCAACAAATGCAGTCAGTGCTTTTAGAAATGGGGAGACACTATGACTCTTGAGATGACATGCATAAGCATCGATAGTCGGGCTGTCTGGAGGAGTTTTCCAGGATTTCTCCCATATGATACGCAATTGCATGGCATTAATCTTTAAAGTTCTTTCTTCATCACCGCCGATGGGTTCTTTATAGTATACATAAGTGAAACAAGAGGCTCACTGATGTATAACTACAACAACAAAAAAAAGTGTAATAGATTGATTTTACTTAAAAACACATTAATCTTTAAAGTTCTTTCTTCATCACCGCCGATGGTTCTTTTATAGTATACATAAGTGAAACAAGAGGCTCACTGATGTATAACTACAACAACAAAAAGTGTAATAGATTGATTCACTTAAAAACACCCTCGATGATAATAAATGATAATCTCATTTACTACCAAAATAAAAAAAAGTAATTAAAATAATGATTTTGAATTTTTTCAAACAATATGTGATCCACAACAGAATGTCCTTTTTACTGATTATTTAATTCGTATAAATAATATGAAATATTTCTTTTGTCAAAAATATAACTAATATTTTTCTACTAAATGTGTTAATGCCACTTCTTTCAAGAAGGTGAATTAAAAGAAATATCGTACACATTGGCACACTGTTTCTAAAATGATCACTCTTCAATTTAAAACTTGAACATAAAAAGGGAAAAACCCGAATGCAAATTTTCGAAAGAAACTACATATCTGTGTGAAATGTTAGGTATTTTTAGGGAAAAACCTTGTTTTTTTTTTTTTTCAAATGTGTTTCAAGACTTGTAGTTTAGAAAACATTTCTTCCCTTAAATTTATCTAAAATCTTGTAAACATACAGAGCAAGTGAATAGTAAATTAGCCTCATGTTTTCTAACCCAAACGAAGTCGTGAAACAAACCCGTTTTTTTCAAAATTCTGCTCAGTACATACAGGATTCGAAAAAGACAACACACTCACTGAAGAAATCGACATTTTGGAATAACAGCGCTGTGCTGTGTTACTCAATCTGTCCCATTGATTAAGACATTACTCAGAGAAAAAAAAACATTTGAAGAAGAAGAAAAAGAACAAAGGCAAGGAAAAGAGAAAGAGTTCTGAAATTCCCTACAAGTGAGAAAAAAGAAAATAATTTCTTTAAAAAAAAAGAACCGTAAGAAAAAAAAAAAACAGGTTTTTCACTTTTAACAATGGCTGTAATAAGTACTTTGCAGCGTTATTGTATGAGTAGTTTAGGGAAGGGGGCATTTTTAGCAGTTTCGTCACAAACGTAGAAATTGAATTATGTACTCGGTAGAATGGCGATTGAGAATGATTGATGGGTTCGAGAACTCTCGCTCCAGAGGTCATGAATGCAAATTGGAGCGAGGCTTCCCATCATAATATAAGAATAATGTCACTAAAATCCAACAAAGTCAAAGTTTATTCTCAGGCGTGAATTTTACTCGGGGCGTGTTCCGGATGCTGATATAGAGTTAAGGGAAATGGCTCATTTTATCCATTTTGCACATTCAAAGCAAGACATATTGGAGTAATAATTTGCATATATTGTCACAAAAAAATTTTTGAAAAATGATAAATGAGAAGATTATTATAAAATTATAAAATCTTTGCTATAATTGAAATTAAAATTTAAGATGGTAGATACAGAGTCGTATTGATAAGAATATGTCTGAAAGTGATTTGCAGCATTTTGTTCTCACGGGAAGATTTTTGGCATTTCATTCCCAAGAGAAATGAATGCATATTCTTTGGACAAGTATAAAATAGCAACCCATCACCAAATTTGACAGCAGACAAGCAGTATTGTGGATAGTAATTCTCATTCGCACTTAATTGCATGTAATATAACTTGTCACTCAAATCTGACAGCAGATTTCCTGAGTCTCACGTATGAGACTCAGGAAACTAGCGAATGTGTGTGTGACCTTCACAGGTCGAAATAACTACAGATGGGATATAAACTATACAATGAGTTTGTTTCATCATGATTGGTGATGTCTACTCTAATGAGAAGTGAGGAAGTTGACCCCTTCCCTCTTGACGGATTTTCTTAAAGAAGGATTTTGGAGAAGAAAAAATAAAGTGTTCTGTGATGAGTCGAATAGAAGTGTTGTTTTTCTTTTTTGCTCTGAAGTGACTGAATAGGCTGGTGTTCCCGGATGTTTTTCAAATTAAATCCCTTGTGGTTGCGTGTATCACGTCGTGGGATAAAAGGTATGCCGCAGACCAGGCAAAGAACTCTTAAAATATCCGGCTATGTATTTGTATATATATATATATATATATATATATATATATATATATATATATATATATATAGTGCTTGTAAATAAAACTTAGTGTTCCCACGATCCCTGAAAGTATATATGAAGAAGTTATATGCCGTTGAAGCCGTTATATGCCTAGTATCGGCCGAGACGTTACAACATCTTCTTAATTAATCTAGAGATGTTATTATGCCTGTTATTCGTCTTTCTGACACAGAGCCTTTTAATCTTTTCGTAGTAAAAATCAGCAAAAAAAAAAAAATAAAATATTTAAAGGGAATGCTAATGAGAAATGAATTTAAATAAATGACTAATGAGAAATAAAATGTATTATTATTTGGATTCTTAAGCAATTAGTCTTGAAAATAATTTCCCCTACTTATACTACAATAAGAGCTTTTAAATTTCCCTTTCAATTAAATTTAATTGGCCTTTGAAGCATTGCAGTGATATGTCTTCAGGATATTGTGAAATGAATTCAGAAATAATTTTATTATAAATAATTAGTTTGAAATAAATCTAATTAATACTAGAAAGCAAAATTTTTTTTACTTTTTTTCACTATGGAAAAAAATATGTTCCATTAAATTAGATGGTTCAATTTTGAATGGCACGACTTAAACGAACCCGAAAAAGCACTAGTGATGAACCGAGTCACGGTCGTTCAGTTGGGGTAACAACACCAGAAATTATTGAAAAATCCATGACATGATTTTAGAAGTACCAAAATTGTAGGTGTGTGAGATAGATGATGCAGTACGCATCACACACACAAAAAAAAAAAAAAAAAGATGAACAGTATCTTGCATGAACATTCACATATGAAAAGCTATGTGCTCTATGGGTATGTCAGCTCACAATTGATCAAAAACGCGGACGTGTTCGTTCTTCTCAGCTTTATTTGTAGCAGTTTGAGCGTAATGAAGCTGAATTTCTTCGTCGGTACATCACAGTTGATGAAACATGGATTCCTGACTCGAATCAGCAAGCAAACAATGGATTCCAGCCAGTATAAGCAAGCCGAAGCGACCAAGGACGCAATAAACAGTCTGAAGGTCACGATAACTGTGTTTTTGGGATGTACATAGTATAAAAATTATTTATTATAATATGAATTTTTAAAACAATAGAAGAGAAAATTATGCATCGTTGTTGGACTGATTGGATGAAGAAATAAAGGAAAAACGGAGGAAAATCAGTGAAAAGTAATGGAAAACTTCTATAACCTTCAGGCTACATTTTTGCTAAAATCCATATTCAAATCTGATTTTATATAGTTGTCTTCACAGTAATTTAATATGGATTTTACAAAACAAGGTTCGGTAAAATGTAGACAGATAACTCTATTCCTCAAGAAATAACATATAAATGATGAATATGTATTCTCATTCTAAAATAATTTAACATTTAAGCAAATTTCAAATAAAAATTATAATATTATTGTTGATTAATTATTAATTATTATTATTGTTGAATAATTATTAATTATTATTGCTGTTGATTATTGTGATTATTAAAATTATTATTGTTGGACTGATTGGATGAAGGAATGAAGGAAAAAACGGGTGTAAAATTAGTGAAAAGTAATGGAAAATATCTATAACCTTCAGGCTTCATTTTGTTAAAATCCATGCACAAATTTGATTTTACATAGTTATCTTCACAGTAATTTAAAATGGAATCTACAAAACAAGGATTCTGTAAAATATAGACAGGTAAATATATCCACCAATAAATATTATATAAATGATGAATAGGTAATCTCATTTTAAAATAATTTAACATTTACGAATTTCAAAATGTCATGTTAATAATGTGAATAAATAAAACTTATTCTGGTAATTTCGGTTTTTTTTTTCCAGCATATAATATTGGCTTAATTTGAACTACAAATACTTTTACTTGAAAATTGTTACAGTTTTGGTTTCTTTGTTTTTGTTACTCTATTTACTTTATAATGTAATATTGACAAAAATGTATTAATATATTATTGATAAATATTTTAATGTATTTTTGACAAATGTATTATTGTCAAACAGCAAATGCATTAAACCGCTACATCCTATATTGCATTAAAATAAACTGCAAAAATAAGGTCTTTCTTATTTGCTCTCATTTCTGTGGGTTAAAGTCATTTTTCTCAAACTTAAGTTTGAATTTTTAATTTGATTAATGCAGCCCAGATAAATGAAAATTTTGTCCTCTTAAAGTGATTATGAATCATCTTTGACTCCACCCATGAGCTAAAAAAACGCTTTGAACTTGATTAAATGATATGTTGTCAGACCTCATTAAAGGCATAATTTCATTCATAAAGCAAATCAATGTCCCTTGATTGAAACAGTTTCCAATTTTTTTTTTCTTCCCCTATTACATGTCAGAAAGAATTTCGGAATTAAAAGGAGGAAGGAAACAAAAGAAATCTTAAAACATGCTGCATGAAATATGCTCCTATAAATAAAGACTTTTTGTCGAAGAAAACCTTTAAAAGTGTTTTTTTTTGGTTCAACGGTTTTATTGGGAAAGAGGATGGAATATTTATTAAAGATTCACCGTAAGTGAGTTTAAAAATTTAATTAAATTTTTAACCGTTATAAGTTTTATATTTTAATAAACAGGGTGAACTAAATCGTATCATGCGTAATATTTTCATTTGAATAAAAATACTTTTTGATTTATTAAGTGATGATTATTTTTAGTGAGATAATGATCTTTTATTTTTGAAATAAAATATTTTTATCAGTTATCAGTTCACTTTTTTATCTTTAACGTATTAATAAAAATATTGTTTCTTAGAGCATGTAAGAATACAATGTTAAAACTATATAATTTGTTTGATGTGGATTGGCTTGGTTTGTCGCTCTATGGTCATTTTATGCAATTTAGGCTAATTAGACCGGGACCTATAGTTTAAAGCGGATTATGAACTACTAACAAACATCAATGCCGCAGTCAGTTTCGAACCTGAAGCCTATGGTAACAATGGCCATATTGACCAATTGGCCATCAGGCCGCATTTGATGTGAAAGTTATTTGGCTTCTATTAACTTAATTTTTTACGTATGAGTAGCATTTTAATAAAAAGCTCAGGAATTTAAATACAGCTTTTGAATTTAAAAGAAAACCAAAAATTATATAAAGCACACTTTACTATCTAAGACTCAACAAGGACGAAACAAAACAAGTACCTCATAAAATGTTTCGAAATATTTTTTAGGGACTGAGTATTTTGTGAGCTATCATTATTAATTTACTTACCAGCATCTTTACATACAACTAAAATCATTATTGTGAACTTAAAGATTAATTTCAATTCTGCTATAAAATGGAATTTTTATCAATTCACTCATTACCTTTAACGCATTATCAGGTGATAAAAATATTGTTTCTTAGATCACTTAAGAATACAATGTTATAAACTGCATAATCTGTTTGATGTGGAAGTTATTTGGCTTCTGTTGACTTAATTTTTTACACTTGAATAGAGTTTTAATAAACACTAAGAAATTTAAAGAACAGCTTTCGAATTTAAAAGAAACCAATATTATATAATGCACACTTTTACTATCTAAGGCTTAAAATGGCCAAACAAAACTAATACCTCATAAAATGTTTACGGAATATTTTTTTTAGGGACTAGAGTATTTTGAGAGCGATCATTATTAATTTACTTACCAGCATCTTTACACATAACTAAAAACATTATTGTGAAATTAAAGATTAAGTTGCAGAAGTATATCGCTCTTCTGCGTATTTACAATTAACGCACCAGTTAATTAATTCTCTCCACAAACAAAACAGCATCTTTTATTCTTTCAGAAGTCAACGAAAACATGGCATTAGAAAATAATGTTTTTTCTGAAGACTTCATTAGCGCACTTCACTTCACACGGGGATCTTAAGATAAAGTATGTTACTCTGCCAACCGTAGCAAAGTCGGCCAGTTTTTATAAAGTGTGTTTATTCTGTGCTTAGCATGGAAATTTTTGCTTAAAAGTTTCTTGGAGTAATCCCCTTCATAATACATTGTCAAAATTCAACCAGAAGATGCAAGAACTTGATGCCAACAAAACAATGCAACTTATTCATCAAAATCATTTAAGATGTTTTAACAGCAGTTTACAGAAAAGATTTAATACCTTGTAAACTTTTGTTTTCCTGATCAGCCATTTTTTTTTTTGGGTAGCTTAAGGCAAAATGTTATAAACTTAATACACAATTAGTCTGTTTTTTTTTTTATTTATTTGTCAAAACATTTCCTTAAAATTATAATAAAGTAATAAACTAATTGAATTATAAGGCGCAAAAATAAATAACAAATAAAAAAAACTGATTTATTAAAAAACCCCGAAAAATAACATTGATAAAATTTTATTCCTTTAACTCTTTCAATATGGTTTTTATAACCAGCGTTTGTATGATGTTTTCCATTAATTTATTTAAAAATTTAATAAAAACTAATTAATTTTAAGGGTTAATTAGCTGAAAATTAAAGTTCTAGATATATTTATCAATCTTTTTTTTTTCGTGTTTAGGTTTTGTTGCACAAAAATATTTACAAAAAAAAGAAATTTACCTTTTATTTTTGATGGCTTCATTGCAAAATATTTTCTCAATTTGACATAAATAAAGAATTACATATTAATAAGATTAAATATAACAATGCATAATGCCTTTTTAATTTTCTTTTCATCTAATGAATTCCCTTAAAGTATAATAATATTTTAAAATAGAAAATGGATTATACAAATATTTTGAACAGACTCTCTTTTTTTTACATAATAATTTTGGAAGCAATTTAATAACATAAACTGTGCTTACAAATTTTTCACAGAAAAATGTGCTATTTAATGCATTCTAATTGATACATAAATAAGTAATAAAAGTTAAAATATTTTCTTTGAATAACCAATGATTTTTGAAGAAGGTATTTCTATGGTTTTGGAGTAGTGAGTGACTAATAAAAATTTTTTGTGTTTAACTTTCAGATTTCGTTCAGTTTCGTTTCAGTTTCGTTCTAAACTACTAGATTATGCATAATATACTAATGATAAATATCAAAATTTAGGTATTTAATTGATCTGATAAAATGTAAAACATTCATTTACTTAGTGAAATGAATTACAATATTTTTATTGGTATCACCATAAACTAATAAAAATCATTTTTATTCTTCATGATTTATCCAGTCAACTATATAATTTCGATCTTGTTCTATTATTATATCAATATATATAAATAAAAATTTCAACGGCAATAGCCCACACCTAATATATTATCACTAAAAATATATAAAAGACAAGAATTATAATTCAATCACTTCAGATAAAAATTTCTCCATTGGGTAAAATCCCTTAAAGGTATTTACTCTTTTAGAGCTCATATTCCAATAAAGATCTGAGAATCAACCATTAAAAATTCAATTACATTTTTACTCCTTGCCACTAAAAAATGTGTCGTTTTATAATTATAATGGCGATATACTGAATAATGGAGATAATTAATGAAGGGGAAAACTCTTAGGGAGCAAGGTTGAAGGGAAGTGCAAAAAGGTGAACGCTTGAAAGGAGTCTGTTACACAATCAGGGAGAAAAAGAAAAAAGTAAAGTGAGTTAATGAATTAAATTGCAATATTATCCTTGGTATCACCTTTATCTTATAATAAATTATCTTTATGTCGTATGATATATGCACGGTATTATATGATTACGATTTATTTTCCATTGTCATTTCAACATGCTTAAATTAAAACTTTCAACAGAAACAACCAACACCTAACATATTATCACCATAAATAAATATTTTCAATAATTAAAAATAAAAACTTAACCCAGCTGAAAACCCCCTTTAAAACTACTCGTTTACAGCTCATATTCCAATAAAGATCAGAATCAGACCATTCAAAAAATTCAATTAGTTGTTACTTACCATTAAAAAATGTGTCTCTTTACATAATTATAATGGAGATATACTTTTACAAAAATTAATGATAGGAAAACTCCAGGGAGCAAGGTTGAAAGTACAAAAGGTGAACGGTTTAAGGGAGTCTATTGTACAAGCAGGAGAAAAAAAGAAAAAAGTAAATCTCCAATAAAAATGAGTTAGTGAATTAAATTGCAATACTATCATTGGTAACACTATTATCTGATTAAAAATTATTTTTATGTCATATAATATATGCAATATATCATATTACGATTTGTTTTCCATTGTCATTTCAACATACTTCGTTGTTTCTGTTGAAAGCTTTCATCTAACACTTAACATATTGTCACCATAAATAAATAAATATAAAAATAAAATTCTCAGTCTAATCACTTCAAATAAAAAATTTAACTCTAGTCGGAAAACCCCCTTTAAAGTACTCGTTTATAGCTCATATTCCAATAAAGATTTGAGAATCAGATTAATCAAAAAAAATTCAATTAGATTGTTACTTTATCTGATTAAAATTTTTATTTCACATAATATAAACAATATATTATATGATTACGATTTATTTTCTATTGTCATTTCATCATATTTTTAGAAAGCTTTCAACAGAAACAACAAACACCTAACATTTTGTCCCCATAAATAAATAAACAAAATTTTCATTCCAATCACTTCAAATAAAAACTTAACTCCTGCAGGAAAACCCCTTAAAACTACTCGTTTAGAGCTCATATTCAAATAAAGATCTGAGAATCAGACCATTCAAAATTCAATTAGATTGTTACTTACCATTAAAAAATGTGTCGCTTTTAAGAATCATAAGGGAGAGATACTTTTGGAAAGTTAATGAAGGGAAGATCTCCAAGGAGCGGCAGGAAAGGGAAAATTTAAAAAGCTGAACGCTTTAAGGGAGTCTCTATTACCCAACCAGGAGAAGTAAGGAGAAGTATAGCTTCAATAAAAACGAGTTAAAAGACGAAATATTTCCAACAAGCTGAAACTGAAAACCAGAGGGACCGGAAGAATCAGTAAATTGAACTAACAATGGCTTCATAGTCAGAAAACTTGGACTCATTAAGTTCATTTATTTTGAGAAACGATCAATAAAAACACTCTTAAGAACCAAAAACGAACAGTTTGTGCTTGAAGGAAAGAACAGATTCGAACGAAATTATTGCTCTTAACACAAAGCAATTCGTTGAAATTTAGAGAATGTTTATTGAAGATTTTTAAAAACCCAGACTTTCTGGTATTTGCTGTGGGAAATTAAATATTTTGTTTCAATTCTACGAAAAAAATTGTTTCTTGTTTAAAAATAAACCATTTCTAACTATTTATTAATAATTAGAATTCTACGACATGATTTCAAGATTACTTTGATAAAAGAAGACTAAATTGTTTTTAAATTATACATCTTTAGTTTTCATAGTTTAATTTAATTCCTAACTCCTAACAATTTTGTCTACTCATAAAAATATATTGATATTGTAAGTCAGTTTTGTTTTAAGCATAAATTAAAAAAATAAACAATAAAAAGAAAAGAAAACTGATAAATATCTATGCTTTTGTACAATTCGGAAATACATCTTATCAGTTTAATTAAATATTTAATATTGTAAATGTTAAGTCATTTGTAAAATTAAATATAAGTACATTAGAAATTAAAGTGACATAACAAGTTAATACATAAATTAAATAAAAAACATAAAAATTTATAAATATTATGCATGCTTATAAAATATAAAATAAATATTAGTATGGATATTAAAATTTAACAAATATATATTTATTAAAATTTTATCAAGAAAATGTATTTTAAAATATTCATGAGTATTCAGAAAAATTATATTATTGTAATTAAAATTTTTGTATTTCTTAAAATGTATAAATGAGAATACAATTTACAACAATGTTTCTTAATTTTCAAAATATGTTGAGCTCGAATATGTTTTTTATGTAAGTTATTGACAGAAGAAACTCGTTAATGCTGTAAATAAGTAATAATTGGTTTCTGTTTATTTATAGTTGTATTGTTTATATTTATAATAATATTTATATTGTTATTCCTGATTTTTCATGATGCTCATCAAATTCTCCAATAAACTTCCCGACATATAAATTTAGAATTATTATAAATTTAATGCGAAATATTTTAAAATGTAATTATATTTTCATTATAATGAGTCAAAAGAAATGTTAAAGAATAATAAAAATTGCAGTCTCTAAATAAGAAAAATAAATCAAATCAATTCAAAACAGCGGTGCTTTATAATTATTTTTTAAATGTCTTGTATTGATAATTTGAGGAGGTACGATTTAAGAAAACTTTTACAAAAATAATTTACTTAAATTCATGCAATTTACAAAAAAAAAAAGATTTTTAAAAATCAAATCAACCTCGAAATGATGCCTTATAATTATTATCTACAAATTTAATGAATTGGATTATTAAAAGTAATGATGTTTCATGAAAAATAGAAACAGTAGAACAAGAATGATTTTTAAAATGTTTTCCTGGTTTAAGAATTATTATTCTTTTTTTTATTTCTTTATTATTCTTTTAGTAAACCAATTTCACAAAAATATGTTGTTGATTTATAATAGTAATAATAATATTCCCATAAAATTCTTAAATATATTAAGTAAACTTCTTCATCCAAAATAATTCACTTACAGAATGAAACTATACCATATGTGTTATTTACATATATGGTAAAAAAATATATAGTATAACTATAATATATATATAACTATAATAATTAAATTTTAAATGATTATATAATTTAACTATATTTTTAAAAATTATATAACTACGTAGAAAGCCCAATTCATTGCATAAATAGTTGAAACTAGAGTACAAAAGGGGTCAGGTTGGAATAAATTAGCAAAAATGTACAGACTCTGTGGTGATTGTGACAGTTTGATTAAGCGTTTCGTGTTGATATCTTTATAATCTGACTGCCTGACAAGGTTCAATTAAAAAAATACTAAAAATGGTTCTCTGCGAATTCGTGCAATTCATTAAAAAATATGAAGGTTCTTAATAAGAATAAAAAATCAAATCAATGTTTTCAAAGGTACCTTATAAATAGTAATCTTAATAAATGGGATTGTTAAAATGAAAGATTCTTCGTAATAAAAAGAGAAATTAGAGTTAGGGGAGTTTTGAAAGGTGGTCTTGTAAATAGGAAATACCTAATTCATAAACAAATATAGGCATTAAACCTTATTATTAATCTCCATTAATAAATAACCTGATTTATGGAGATTAGCTACAGAATGGTTCAGGTTCGTATCAACTTGCATCGCCACTGCTTTAAAAAATGCATAGACTCTATAGCGACTGATATATTGTTTGTGAACATCTCTTGTTGATAGTTTCACTACCTGGTGGAGTTTATTCAATATGACACGAAAATTCGGTAAAGTTATTCCTGAAATTTCTCCTAGAAAAAAAGCAGCCTTTAACCATCAAAAAGTTATTCATATTAATTACGATGAAGTATACAGGTATAAAAAGAAGAAAAAAAAAGATTAAAAGTGTTTTGTAAAACCAATTTTACAAAAAAAATATGTTGTTTGATTTATTATTATAATAATAATCATCATA
The DNA here is from genome assembly GCA_021605095.1 of Caerostris extrusa. Classification (NCBI taxonomy): domain Eukaryota; kingdom Metazoa; phylum Arthropoda; class Arachnida; order Araneae; family Araneidae; genus Caerostris; species Caerostris extrusa. The sequence goes on along the minus strand of BPLR01018072.1, from coordinate 197,012 downwards.
TAAAATTCTTAAATATATTATTAAAACTTCTTTATCCAAAAGAATTCACTTAAAGAATGAAACCATACCCTATATGCAATTTACAAGTATAAATTTTTATACAAATTGCTTTTTTTAATACCGTTCCCCTCCCAAAAACAAAAGTCGGTTTATTTTCAACGCCCTCCAATTCTTTTTCCCGTTTTCGTAAGATTTGAAGTGAGAGTAGACGGGCTCTTTTGCGGAAAGACTTTAAAGTATGCATAGCAGTTTTGTCTCAATCCATTTTTAATATTTCGGAATAACGCTTCTATTTGTTTAGCTGGACCTTCGCCAACATCTGTCAGTGTATAAACCATGATTGTTCCTGTTTACTGCAAGGGGCTTGGGAAATTTTTCTTAGAAAGTTAGCTTCTTTATGGCGCCACGAGATGTCGCTAAAGATGTTGAAAAATCGATTCTTTTTGAGAAGAATCTTTCTTTCTCTCTCTCTCTAAAAAAGGTGCTCTCTTCATCTTTTAGAAAGCTGGAAATCCTTATTGTCGAAATATTCCCAGTTTTTCACGTACTTTCTCTTTCGACGCTCATTAAGAAAAGTGACTAATCATGAAGACATGACCATGGTTTCTAAATAGAGACATGCAAAAAAAAATTTTTTTTTTTTTTTTTTTTTTTTTTTTTGGGGAATTTTTAAATAATTTTTTTTTTTATGATACCTCTGCAAAAGCTCATTAAAGAAATCATTTTAGTGTTTTTGAACCTCATTTAGTACGGATCTGAAATGCAGTTGTCCTTTTTTTTTTTTTTTTTAATTGTTTATGTGATATATGTATAGCTGTACTAGAAACAAAATAAAAAAAAGGTTGCAACAGAAAGGAAAGAGGAATAATTTTAAAATTATGAAGAGCAAAAAATTCGTGAAAAAGTGCTATTTATGTTTTTAACTCAATTTGCATTTAAGATGCTTAGATACTTAAAGCTGTTGCATGACACTTTAATTTAACGTATTAGAAATATATTTTTTTTTATTTAATGCAAACTTATTAAAATACTGCATTTTAATATAATGCACATAAGGCTGATTTTTTAAAATTTTTGAGTGATATGTGTGAACTACGAACAATAAAAGTCAAATTTTTTAAAAAATTTTGTTGGTGTCAATCTTTTTTATAAATGTTTTTTTATCTCAATGAAGCATAATAAATGCAATATATATTTTTTTTGTCTGACTAATTTTAAAAATAATTAAAACAAAAAGGTTTCTTTTACTTTTTATAGTACAGAAACCTTGATATATATATATTTTTTTTCGTAAAATTATTCCTCAATTTAAAATGCTATTTTATTTTATAAATATGCTGTTATTATTAGAAAGAGGAATTTTTTGACAAATGATAGTTTTACATTGTATATATTGTATATATATAGTACTTAAAATTTCCAATAATTTTGATTTTTAAAAGTTACTTGCACACAGTTCGATTGAATGATAAACGACGTGTTGTTCAATATGCATAAAGGACGAGTGGCATGAATTAAATATACATTTCGTCATAATTTTTTTTATGATACTTCTGTGAAAAGTTCATTACAGAAATCATTTTAGTGTTTTTGAACCTCATTTATTACGAATCAGAAATGCAGTTGTACTGTATTTAAAGTTATTTATGTAATATATATATATAGCTGCACTAGTAACAAAATTAAAAAAAAGGTAACAGAAAAAAGAAAAGAGGAATAATTTTAAAATTATGAAGAGCAAAAATTCATGAAAAAAAAGTGTTATTTATGTTTTTAACTCAATTTGAATGTATTTAATTAAAGCTGTTGCATGACACTTTAATTTAATGCATTAAAAAAACCTATATTATTTATAGAAACATATTAAAAAGTACTGCATTTCAATATAATGCATATAAGGCTGATTTTGTTTTAATTCTGTGAGTGATATGCATGAACTATGTACAATAATGAGAAATGATATGAGAAAATATTGATATGAGAAACAGTGATATTGATATCAGTGATATGAGAAAAATTGTTCAAAATAACTATAAGTATCTTATAAATAAACAAAATAAATTTAAAAACTTACATTTGTCATTATATTTAAGAGAGAAAATATTATTTTTTGTCTGTGAAGTGAGAAAACATATAGATTAACTGTTTTTTGTCATATTTGAATATAAATAAAAATAACTACTCTACTTATGTTTTAATATCAAAATAATTTAACGATCCTTTTTGAAAACAAAATAAAAATTATTAATGCCTAAATATATCTTCTGTATTTTTAAAAAAATGAATTTTAATATTAATTTAGAATTAAAGCATTCTTAATCATTTCGAATAAACTAAAACTTTAATGATGATCCTTTAAAGATCTAAAGTTTCTTTCATAATAATATCATTTTTTTCTAGTTAAAAATAGAAATTCGTTAGCAGAATATATATTTTTGTCAACGTAATACTTTAAAAAAAAATTATTAATGGCAAATTTATTTTTTAAAGTGGTTTTTTTTATTCAACATTTGTTATGTCTTAAACTCATAATACTTTCCTTATTTTAATTTAAATTGGGAGTTGATCATTAATTTCGTTAATGAAATGAAGAAAATTATTTTAAACTTCATAAACTTCTTTTTGATTTGAAGCTTTTTTTGTGCAAGCTCTTTAATTTAATAATAACATCGTAATTATGATAATAATGGTTAGTACCATATTTCCTTTATCATCCAATTAACAAGTGATATAAAAAAGAAATTTTAAGGTCAATTCCTACTTTTTTTTCACTATATTGCAGAAAGTCCTTTATAAATAATTTTCCGTCATTTTTTAAGTTTATCTGGCGCCTAAAAACTAAAACTAATTAATTAAATTTAATTAATGAATTAATATTTGAAAAACTGTATTAACATCAAGTGCCATCCACTACAAGTTCCAAAAATGTATTTGAACTTTAGTGGTTGGATAAAAAGTATTTTATTAACGATTGAAAATTTGAACAATATATATTTCGAGGGTGTGAGCTAATAGAAGAAATTGAAAAAAAGTTCAATATTTAACATCTGTACTTGAAAGATATACATTGAATTATTTCGAATTCCAGCAACGTTACCAAACAACGAGGCACCCACAAGAAATTTTAATGTTAGCTGCCACATAACTATTTATTTTATTCAATTACCATACCCAAAGCATCATCAAAGAATAAGACACCCACAAAATTTTAAGTACTCTATGAAAAGCTTTTAAAAAATCCAAGCCTGCTAGTGAAAGATTCCTTAAGTACTAAATCCTGTCTGGAGAACTTTAAAACGATTCGGCATCGCTATGGCAGGACATAAATTTGCTTTCACTGAATATATAGCTTTCATTGGACCTCGTTTTTGAAAAGAGTTTTGAGATAAACAATATTTACACCTTCACTTAAGTCTGAATCGGAAGGCCAGGCCATATGGCGTGAAACACTTTCAAGTACTGCACCAGGAAAGCGTAAATAAAAATCTGAAACAGCAACCTCTTTCTTATTCCATTTTATTTATTTTGCGTGTTGTTTATTTATTTATTTATTTTTGCAGTCCCGTGTGGAAGAGGGTGGGACGGAAGCAATATCAGGAATTTATGGAGTGGGTGATGGAGTGGTTCAGAAGGAACGCCACGGTCCAGTTGCCACCAGTCGCTAGGCAGCCATTGCTGTCGATTCTATCGTCTCCCCCTCTTTACCACCTTATTTATATCGCTCTTGATTCATATTAAATATCGCCTATCTTAATGGAATCACTCTTGACGCAAACGCAAATAAATAACTTCTGCCCTGTGCTTCCAAGTTGACATGCACTGTCGAAATCGTCAAAATTTGACTATGAATTTATTAAGTTGATATTTAAGTGGAATTTTTTTAACTAATACTGAGATGGAATGAATTGTTAAAGGAAACATAGTTAGATCTTTTTCAGAAAAATTACTAAAAATATAAATTAAGCAAGTTGCAAAGGTCATATTTTACTTTTAAACTTTTACTTTACATATTTTATTTTACTTTTTGTAATTTATTTAAGCGCTTCAACTTTTATTTATTGCTACAAGATGAGTATTTGTAAAAATTTTAAAAAAAATTAATAGTTGTTATCATACTTTTGATTTAACCTCGCAGTGTGTTTTAAAAGATGGCCTAAATACTGGAGAAGTCTTCGTATGAAATAAAAAAACGTGCTAAAGTGAAGCGCTATAATGAATAAACTATTCATTATATAATATAGCTTTATTCACATTACATACATGAGTAATTATAATTAAAATTTCACTAAGATACATTTATATTTTTTTTTTACTTTTATTTCTATATTTTTATTTTATATTATTTTACTATTACCGCATTAATTGTTGCATTTAACTTCACTCTGATTCCCTATTACCTTATTCCTTATTACCTGTTATTACCTTCACTGATTCCTTATTACCTGTAAACTGCAATCAATTTACTTATTTTTCAAAAATATGAAAAAAAAACCTCTGGTTATTTTTCACTTACATGTGCCAAGTAATATTCTATCTCACAGTTATACTTTATCTCAATAGTAAGTGCTAGTTGTTATAAGTGCTCTTTTAAAAAATATATAAATAAACATTTTTCATTTAAAAAAGTATGGTTAGTGGCAGTTTTATTCAAACTACTTATTCACTTTAATAAATATTTCATAAATAAATATTTCAATTTAAAGACATATTTAAAAATTATTTATAATGTAACAAATATAAATACTATTTAAATATTTCAAATATAATAAATATATAAAAAAACAACAACTTAAAAATGGCGAATATTATGTTTGTTTTCCTACCTTTTAAAAAAAGTTATTTTAATATATTATTCATTTATAAAAAGGAAAATAATTTTCAGCAGAAAGTCAGAAAATATTTACATTTCTGTTCAGACATATTCAACAACAAATAAAGTTCAAGAAGGAAATTGAATGAAACGTTTTATTTTAAGAATTTTATAAAATTTTATTACTTGACCGGAAAGAAGCATAAAAATGAGATATTAAAAATAAATTTGAATTTTTTTTTTTAATTTAAATATTTTTTAAATCAGATAGGATACGTTTTGGTATTTCTTATTTCTTATTTCATATAATTTCATTATATAAATATTTGCTCATTTTTGATTGAAAACATGTTGATAATTTTGAATTGCAAAGTATTAAAATTAAAATTATTGATTTAAATTTGAATCGAAACAGCAGTAAATAAATTAAGTATACAATAAATTTGAAACAAAAGAGAAAAAATAATGAAGAAAATTGTATTATCAGAAAGAAAATATATAACATAAATTTCGAAATCTGAAAGTAAGAATAGAAAACTTACATAAATCTCTAATAGTAGGTTTATTGTTTACAAAATGACAGACCATCAAAATCAATTTTAATATAAATTACACTTTTTTACATTTTTCAAAATTTATTCATGCCTATTTTTATGTTTGAGAAATGTTGATGTTGTTGTTTCTTATCCCACTTAGCTGGCCAAGCCCACGAGCCCATACGTACTCATGATTGAAGGGGAAGGAAGCAGCTTCTGTTGTGATGGAGCACCCGTAGGTAGAAGCCTGACTTTTTGCTCCGTGACGCTCTTACAGTCATATGAGACCGGGACCTACAGCTTAAAAAGTGGATTCGAACCACTACAAACATCCATGACACCGCCGGGATTCGAACCCGAAACCTGTGGCACCCAGCGCCAGAGCGCTAGACACTCGGCCATTCAGGTCCCAAATTTGCCAACGGCACGCGGTGTTCCCAGGTGGTCACCCACCCAAGTACTGACCGCGCCCAATGATGCTTGACTTCGGTGATCTAACGAGAACCGGTATATTCAGCATGGTATGGCCTATTGGCTTGAGAAATGTAGAAGTATATAAACAATTTCACATGTGATGCCAAGTTTTATGCAGAAATCAGTGTACCATAAATTAAATGCTTTTTAAATATAGGTATACTTTTAAACTTTCTTTAGACTATGTCTCGCTATATGCTAATTAATTTTTGTTTGATTAAAGGGCTTTGAACATCGAACATTAGTATAGTTTGTAAATAATAGTTTGTATGTTTAGTAAAACATAACCTGCGATAAAAATCTAAGAAATATATTTGCATAGATAATAATATTTATTCTATATAAAAAGGAGAAATGTTTTAGGGTAATTAATGGTAAATAACAGCAGTTTTGTATTTCTAATGTCATAACTAATGTTTTTAAATAATAAAAGTTAAGGAACAATTCTCAATAATTTTGAAACTTCTTAAAACTTTTCAACATATTTTGGATATTTTTTTATTTTTTTGCATTCAGTGTGATATCTTACAAACGGCTATATAAAAACATAAGAAAATAATAATAATAAATAAATAAATAAAACTTTTATTGAGCATCACTGTCACGTTGAAGAAATTTTCGGTATCTTATCGAAGAATCTCTAGCCTAATGGTATTTTAAAAAAAGATAAAGATAACATCAAGAATATGCTTGATTTTCTAATTTTTAAATACCTTCTTTTAAAGTAAATATTGATAATGTCGCGAATACGCTCGATTTTTTCTAGTTTTTAAATCTTTTATTTTTAAAATAAATTTTGATAGCATCGTAAATAGGTTTGATTTTCTAATTTTTTAAAAAAAAAAAATAATATTTAATATTTTTTTCTGAAAAATCTCAAATATATTGTCTTTAGCTAATTTAACATTGAACATTAAATGAAATAACTTAAATTTTGAACGAAGTACTCTTTGTCTAATTAATTTTCGTGTCAGTAAAAGCTACTGATATTTACTTTTAATTGAATTTTTAAATTAGTAATGCACTGTGTAATGTTACTTATTTTTTCCAGCGTTGTATATTAAAATGTAATATATATTATAATATTTTTGATTAATTTACTAAACTACTAAGGTTTTTTTAACATTAAACATACTTCAAAACACTTATTTAAAAATGCTTTACTTCAGCTATTCAGGATATAAGCTTCAAGAAAATAACCAGATCACTTAACTCTATCAATTTACAACGAATTAAATGAAATAATTTAAATTTTGATCAAATCACATTCGTCTAATTAATTTATGTGATTACTTTTAAGTGAATTTTTAAATTACTAATACACTGTTACTTATTTTTTCAAGAGTTGTATATTAAAATGTAATATGTATTATAATATTTTTTTTTGAATAATTTACTAAACTACTAAGGTTTTTTTTTTAACATTAAACATACTTCAAAACACTTATTTAAAAATGCTTTACTTCAGCTATTCAGGATATAAGCTTCAAGAAAATAACCAGATCACTTATCTCCATCGATTTACAACGAAGCCTTAAACTTTTACTTTGACGTAGATTACGAGAAGTGATTTAGAGAAAAAAAGACATTAAAGAATTAAAATACTTTCGGAACCAGCGAAAAATAAACTTAGATTAGGCAGTAAACTATTTGAATAATGATCATTATACTTCATCCATTTTAAAATAGGAAAAGCATCGATTTATACATTATCTTACTTTTATAAAAAATATTTTCATTGTTAGGAAAATGTGGACTTTTCATATTTCTATTGTTACTGAGCTTCCATATATAAATGCAATTGAAAGTAAATTGTACTAGCTCCTAAAGAATGTACACATGCAAGGGCTTTAATTTATTAAAATATTTTTTAAGATTTATTATTCATATTCTTTAGAGTGCAGATTATTCTTTTTATCTCAAATGAATCTCATAAATATTTTAAATAGAATTAATATCATTTAAATATAATTCTTGTTTTCAAATGCCGTACAATTTGACTCGAGATTTTCGTCTCTAAAACGACGTATATCTAGCAGATTAAGCGTCATCCAGAATGCACCACGGATTACAATGGCCCATTATTGCTATAAACATGGAAAATTTCCATTCGACATCACTTGCCAAGTTTCAAATAGACTTTCTTAATTTGAAAGTCCAATGTTCTGTACACCAGGTAACTTCGGCTTTGAAGATGTCCGGTTTTTAAACCATTTGATGAAAGAATAATATTTATAAAAAATGATTCAAACTTAATTGATCTGATTCTTTCAATTCTTCATAAAAAAATCGTCCATTTGTATTTATAAGTCAAATGGATTGGTATCTCACAGTTATAAAAATTGCATATCTCTTTAGATACAAATATAAATATTAATTGTACAACTTGTTTGATACCTTGTATATTTATTAAATATATAATATTAATATTCAACAAATCAAATTATATTAATTAATCCTAGATATTTATCGAAGTTTAATGCCAACTTAAAACACTTATTTCCATATATGTATATATATATACTTAAATTTATAATTATATTTGATGTAAACAAAATAGTAATGATTTGGCATTGGAATGAATATATTTCAAGGTTGATGTTTAACTTAGAAAGCTATTTTGTCTATTACATATATTTATATAATAAAACTAAAAGCTAACAAAAAAACTATCGAGTTAAATTTGAAATTGCACATTGAAGTTATATTTTGGTAGTACATTTATTTGTTATTCGTCATTATATAAAACTATTGAACTGTTATTAATTAAAATGAAATAACTTCTATGAATTAATTTCAATTAATTCTATACAAAACATTTTAATATTATATGAGATATCAATTAGCTGAAAAAAATAATTTTAATTAAGAGTGTGATTCTTTGAAGCTTTCTGTGGATATTTTTCAGTCAGTAAATATGAATTATAGTTACTTGTTGTATTAAAATTTAGTTAAATTAATAACATACATTATGTTATACATTACATTGTACAAACATAACATACATTATGTTTTTGTCGTTTTGAAATTTGAACTAAACTTTTTGTTGAAAATATATATTTAAAAAATATTTTGTAAATCACAATTTTTTTATGGAAATTAATACTTATCGTTAAATAAAAATTAAAAACAGATTTTATATTGAAAGAAAAACTATAGAAGTGAAATTTAAAAATTATTGATAAGTATTCATTTCATTTTTGAATTAAAATGAAAATAAGTGAAATATAATTGTATTGATGCCTGAATTTAAAGGAAGTTGGTTGAATAAATATGTAATAAACTTAGTTTAAATTGAAATGAATAATAAATGTTTAAGTTAAAGAGACTAATGTGGCAATAAAGTGTAAACAATTAAATAAAAACATAATTTATGTTATGTAAATTATATAAGCATATCTAAAAATAACAAAATGCGAAATCAATAATGATAGATAAATAACAATAATTAAAAAATAGATAAAATAAAAATTATAAGAAATTTTAAATATTTAATTTTTTATAATGAAAGAGAATTACTCATCTGTATTTGTTAAATATCAAATAAAATTTAAACTGAGCCTAAGACAAAAAAATTTGAAAATCTTTATTTATTATAGTAAACGTTATATTAAGTGAAAATAAAAAGTTTAAGATATTTTCTCTGAAAATAATAACTATCCTATAATTAATATTTAAGTTTAATTTAATTTTTAACTATATTTTAAAATTCTTTAAAATAAATTGATAGTTATGAAAAGAACAACACATTTTAAAGAATTTTAAAATATAGTTAAAATGAAATAATATTTAATAATACTTGTAAAAGAAATAATACTTGAGCTTTTTTGAAAAAAAAAATTGATAGTTATGAAAAGAACAATGCTATTTGAAAAACGCACAAGTGCTATCTTTACTACAAACCTTATTAAGTATTTCATTTTAACTATATTTTAAAATTCTTTGAAATGTATTGTCCTTTTTCATAACTATAAATTTTATTTGAAAAAAGCACAAATATTATTTCAAATAAAATTGATAGTTTAATTTATAGTTATTTTCAAATATTATTTCATTTTAACTATATTTTAAAATTCTTTTAAATGTATTGTTCTTTTCATAACTATCAATTTTATTTGAAAAAAGCAAAAGTATGCTTCGGGCCTGGAAGTCAATATAATTCGCGATGATTTTTCTGAAGAAACTTTCTCGGCTTCGAAACTTTCAACAAAACGCATTTGAAGCACAGAACTTTGAAGAAAATATTTCACATTCAGTTAGTATTTAATCAGAACAGCAGGAAAATTCTTCAAAAGAGATAAAAATAACACGACTTCAAAACTTTCCCAAGAGAAACAATTCTCTGTCTTGGAAGGACTCAACCAAGATTTAGCTGTAAAGAAATTTCTTGAAGCTTTCTCACTAATGTGACACTTGATATTTTGACATCAAAGTTTACAAACAGTTTAGTTAGAAGAACTGTAAATGGACGTGCGGAGAAAAAATAAATAGAAGCATTGAATGTCTTTTCAGATCTGTTGTTCCATGCCCGGGGTCGAACAATTTCTTGTTATGCAAAAATATCTTTAGGGTTTTGGTGAATAAAAAGTTGTGTTGGAAAATATTTGTTTTTAGATGCAATGGCGTTTCGATCTTTAAATAAAAAATGCAAACAAAAGGAAAATAAATAAATAAAAAAAAAATGAATGCAGCGGCGTGCTGATATTTTCCTTTTGAGCAAAGCGTCTTTCCTATGTATTTTCTTAAGAAACAAATATGGAGAGAAAATGTCTTGTTTTGGAAATTAAGGATTATGAAATTTGTGAAAAGTTTTTATCTAGTGAATTGTTGTGTGCCTTCAAACTTTCTTTTAAGACTTTTTGAAAATAGTTATTCTTTTATGCAAGCTTCAATCATTCTTCCTTTTCCGTTAAATTAATTTTTTTTTTTTTGAATGTTTGAAAAAAATATATCAAAAATTAGTTTTTAAGAAATGCATTAGATTCAAATGCTTCCTCCTATGCTTTGAGGGTAATTTTTATACAAATAGTAAGTTTAAATTGATTTAAAAATAAACCATAAGAATATCATTCTATATATATTTTGTATTTTTACTAAAATGTTAAAATTAGTTTAGAGAAAATATAAGAATTATTATAATATCGTGCTGAAAAAGTACATTTTATTTATTTGTCATATTGTTAATTGGATATTAGTTAAATAAATGTCTGACATTCAGACTTTTATTTTTTGTTTGACTTTTTTTTTTTAACATGTACATTACATCTGTTGTTTAAAGTTAGACATTTTAAATATCTGACATTATATTAAATATTTCGTACCAAATAAAAAGTTTAAAATTAAATATTGGTGTTTTAAGCGCCCTATATAAAAGTTAAATATAATTCAGGGGGCTAAATTAATTCAGTAATTAGTGTAATTTTATTCCAATAGTAAGTTTAAATTGAATTAAAAATAAATCATAAGAATATCTTTCTAAATATGTTTTGTATTGTTACAAAAATGTTAAAATTAATTTAGAGAATTATTATAACAGCATTCTAAATAAGTAAATTTTATTTATTTGCTCTCATTGTTCATTGAAGATTAAGCTAAATAAATGTCTATTATTTAGAAATATGTTAAATATTTCGTTTCAAGTGAAATGAAAACACTTAAAATAGCAATTAAATATTTTAATTTTCAAAAATTAACAAATTTAATTGCTATTTTAAGTGTCATGCATAAAAGATTTAAATTATAATTTATGCATTAGTTAATTAAAATTATACTATCAAAAGAATTAATCCTTTCATTGGAATAAATCAACTATTTATTTATTTAGGCATTAGTTTTAAAAAGCTTTGAACAAAATAGAAAGACGTCGCAAATCTTTTAAAATATTAGTGTCACAATTTGCACAGCAAAAAGTTATTGAAAAGCTAATTTTATAAAAAATGCATATTTTTCTTTATCTCTATAAAACTCATTTCTTAAAAACTAAAAACTTACAAAAATTGACGCTAAAGAATAATTTTCCTTTTTCAGCAATAAATTCTAAAGAAACAAAAATAATAATATTTTTAAACCTATATCAGTAATAAAAGCTAAAGAAACAAAAATAAATAATATTTTTAAACCTAATTTTAAAGTTTGAAATTGAATTCAATAGATATTTTCCTTTTTATTTTGCGTACGGAATATCTCAAGTAAATGGCTTATTATTATGGAAGTCATGATACGTGATAAAATGCTTACGAGAGGATAGTTTAAAATGGATAAGCAATATTTCTCTCTATGGATTTTGGGTTAGTAACTCTAAATCCTTTCACTACCCCCGAGATTTTCTTACAGTTTTCTGCATTATTATGTATCGCCATTGCTTTACAGCCAACGTAGTAAGATGAACATGAAAGATGAATATCAAGATAGATTTTAAAAGGTTATGAAAATTTTTCTAACCAAACAGGAATCACGCACACATCTTACTCATTTCTTACATATTATATGTAACTTCTTATCACGTTTTTATATAAAAATAAATATGTACTTTAGTTGTTTAAAATGCACGATTTGTTTCCAAATGTTTTAAGTTTACATTTCATTTAGAAATTATTTTAACCAAACTGAATTTTATCTATAAAATTATTAAAAATTCAAACACACATATGTTTTAGAAAGAAATAGGAAAAGAGTTTTATTTTAGAATAGAAGAGCAAATAATTCTCACAAATAAATGTTTCTGAAACCTAACTTCGTTAAATTTATTCAACTTAATTAATATTTCTAAGCATTAAATATTTTTATTATTATTGCAAGTTGTATTGTAAGTCATGTTTTAACCAGTTAAGAGTTCGTAAAAGCGATAATGTATATTTTAAAGTCATAAATTAATGTTATAAAATGAATTTTTTGAAGAATATAAATGTCAGAATGTATATTTTGCATTTTAAAATATGATAAAAGATAGACATAAAAGAAAATTTTAAATTTAATTAAAAGTAAAAAACTTAAAATAACATTAATTACTAAATTAAATATTTACGTCCTTAAATTAATTAATATTTTTAGAAAATTGTTAGTAGAAAGAAGTCAGATGAATATTTTTAAAAGTATGGTAAGCGATAAAAATGAAAAAAAGTTGTCAATATCACAAAAAATCTTACAAAAATTTAATTAAAAACAGATTTTAAAGTATGCATGTAAATAAATTTTTCAGTATTACGGTTTTTATTAATTAAAACAAATGAAAAGAGTTCAATATAAATCTAGATTCACTCTTCAGCAACAAAGAATTTTTATTGTTTCAAATATATTTAACAAAGAATAAAGTACATCCTTTTCTAACAAAAATTAAATTCATTATCTTTTCGAAATTTATTTGAAGATAAATTATGCAATACAGCACTTTTTCCGCTGTTTGCATTTGTCGTAATGCAAGCCAGGTTGCTGTAATCGATGTTATTAAAAGCTGGAAAATTTTCTGGGAAGGTATATATATCTCTAGGACATGATTAAAGAATTTATTCACATTACTTTGAAAAAGAAAATTTCTTTCTTCGAAAAATAAACTAGTCAAAAGGTATAAGGGGATTTGGCATCAATTAGAGCTGAAGTTTTCATCCAGATTAAAAGCTAATACCTCCACTCTATTTAATCATATCATTGTTGCTTACGTTTAGATGGAAGACGAGATTTGAATACATAATAGGATATTGCTTTAATCAACTCCTCACCAGTGTACTTTGTGAAAGAATTGTTTAAGATTTCAAAAGTGTCACCAACAAGCCATGCATTGTGCTCCAGGTCAAGCTTAGTACAGGCACGTAAACCTGAGATGTTTTCCAGCTTTTAAAAAATAAATATTTTTCTGCTTGTTATAAAGTTGGATAGATTGTTGCTGCATTATTTCAACGGTTGATTTGAAGAGCTAATTTTTTTCTTTCAATTTCAGATAATTTATAAAAAGTAACAACACTATGGAATAGTTTATTTCCCTTCTTTTATTATGTTTAATTATTTTTATCATGGCGGTATGAATAGTCAATTTTCCGGTTTAAATTTTTGTAGTATTTAATTATTAATTTAAGTGAATAAAACCAAGTTTATGGACAGTTTAAATTTAATTTTTAAAACTCAATAAATTATAAGTAACATTAAATATTTTAAATTTATTAAACAACAGATTTTTTTTTTAAGCAAGCAAAAGTTAATAACATATTACCAATAATATTATTTTCAAATTAATTGAATACTTTGAATATCTTTGAAGAAAATGATTAGATAAAACAAAATTAATGAAAAAACAATGGATTGATGGAAATACTAACATTTAAAGATTGCATTTATATTCGAAATTAAATTAATAGCTTTTAAACTTATAGTATTTCTTATTCATAACCAAATTTTATAATAACCTTTAAAACTTGTATAATGTTATCTCTAAAGTGTTTATATATTTCAGCTTTTATTTCAGTCTCCATCATTGTGGTACAAAATTATTTTTGTAGGATAAAATTTACAGTTACATTTTAATTCAATCTTCTAAATTAAATTAAAAAATTTGCAACAAATGTCGAATTTTTGTAGGGTTAGGCGTGCTAAATTTTAATGAATTTTATAAGTTTCCCTTTCTTACACATTTTAAATACACACACATGCATCTTACACATTTTCTTAATGGATATTTATCAGTTTTGTTATTTCACTTTCAATCAAGCCACTTGTACTTGTCTATTTACAATAACTGCAAAATTTTTTACAGTTATCCCTTTGAGGGAGAAGGAATTGCAAATACCAACTTCTTTTTGTCCAATGGCTTTTAACAGAGAAGGATCGTTGGCAATGCGAGTTTCGCCTGCATTGTACACCAAGCAGGCACAATCTTTATCAACTGAACTTTACGAGTACGACTTTTTACTATCCCTAAAACCCATAAACGACAAATGTATTTTGGTATATTTTCGTGTTTTCTGCAAATGCTCTGCTTTTTTTTTTTTATATAAATTGATCGATGTCATTTCGTAAAGGCTCAGTACCAGCCATCATCCTGTAGCAAGCCGCTTTGAAATCTGATCTGAAATTCATTGCTATCAATGAAATCTTGAACAAGTATTTTTATTTTTTTACTTACCATAAGGGGCATTCATTTGTGATCTTGAAATAAAATGCTTTAATAAATCATTGTTTATCACTTTAGGTAGGTAAATAAGCTGGTCAGATCCTATTTCCTTAATTCTATTATATATTACCAATATTGGAACGTCAAAAGCCTCTTAATTTTCTCTGTGTTATAATCCTATTTGCTACATCCATTAGAGCTACTTCCAAGTCATTTAAGTTGTAGGAGGGCTGATGCTTATTTCTAATGTATGTACGAGGCATTTTACAACCCTACACAAAACTAGAATACTATTAAATTAGAAAGTAAATCATGTTTACAAATACGCCACGCTTACAAATATTATGGGTAATTGTAAGTGTCCCCCTAAAAATCAGCATAAACTGGTATATGCATAATTTGATAATAATCTGTTAAATTACTCAATAAAAGTAATGAATAATTCAAACAACTTACCTTTTCATTGTCCTTCAGAAATTATAGAATTAAATGAATAAAGAAATTTAAACCAAAGTTTACACAAGTCTGTTTTTCAAGTCATGAAATCTTTACATAAGTAAGCGTTTACCCAGTTCATTTCCAGTGTAGCCAAGGTTTAGGCTTTACAGATTTAAGTTCGTCTAAACTCAGCGTAATCACTTCTGATATTTGTTTACAATTAATTAGCCTAACGCTACATATACAGGTTTAAAAAAGTTTGCAATTAAATGCTTCATGGAAAAAAAAAATTTCACATTTAAAATGTTCTTACAATGTGAATTGGGTTCAACATTTTTACTTAATTAAATGATAGTAGATCTGTATTTTGGTATCAAATATCTAGCAAATACTTATACTAAATTAATTAAGTTATGTAAACATGTAATATTTTGTATTTTTGTCACATCTGAAGTAATAGAATATTTATAAGCAATATTTTTAAATATTATAAATGATTTTTAAAATACATTGTATAATTTTATCATTCAATCATTATGCATTCATTTAAAGAACACAAAGTGAAACAAGATTTATAATTTAATAATTTGTCAAATGCGATAATTAAAATTTAATTTATTTGCATCTGATTAATAAATTAAGAATGTAAAAGAAAGAAGACATAGGAACAATTTATTCCATTAAATATTAGCAAAAAAATATTTTATTTTAATTTTGTTCTTATTTTTTGTCGCAAACCCAACAAAAATAAATAAACCTTGGATTAAATTAAGTTTTAAATTAAATAACCGACAAAGACTGTTTCAAAACTAATTTCGTAATCTTACCATATTAATTTCTTGCACATCTCCTATATTTGCATTATCGTTATTTTTTATTTAAATATTAAGAAAGAAAAAAATAATTTAACTTTAACGAGAATATATCATGGGCACGTATGGCTCTTTCTCTAAAAATACTGCAGATAATTACTATGTTGAATTTTAATTCTGCATACACTCCTTAAAAAAAAAAAGTAAGTATTTGCGCTATAAAACGAGAGTTTTGTTTTATTGCGAGCCAGTTTTACAGTCAACTAGTTTTATGTAACTAAGTCGTAAGCCTTTCAGATCATAAAATGCGTAATTTATTCTCCCCATCCACTTAGCTACCTTTTGCGCTGTTTACCACAGAACTTCTTTTGATCTCTACGTTAGCATATCTGCTGTATTATTGGAAGGAAATATCGAATTTAAAATAAGGAAATCCACAGGATGTTTGTTTCTAAGCTTAATAAGCCACTTTTCATTTTTTACTGCATTTAGCAAAGTTTTATTTTCTTTGCTATTAAAAATTTTATCATAAGTAAACACTGATATATTTTACGACACATCTTGATAGGTTTGTGATACAACATATCTATCGAGAGATATTTTCAGTTAAATATTTTAAAGGAATGCGCTGAAATATTTTATATTGCTTTCAACATTTTTTTCTTCCACTTTTGCACCAATGTTAAATATATTTGTGTGTATCGGAAAGAAAAATGAAAATACTCATTATTGAATATTTTAAGAAGAGGATATGACTTTTTTTTCTTTTTTTTTTTAAGTTCAATAAGAAGTTTTTTCAATTAATAAATGACCCTTTTCAAAATTATGAATTCATTGTGTATTAAATAATAAGTAAACATTATTAAATATACAATGAATTCATAATTTTGAATGAATGAATTTGTTTTTCAATGAATTTGTTTTGTTAGAAAATGAAAGTAGTTATTTTAACTTTTTTTCATTCTTTAATTAATTAAGTTAATCAAAATTGTTTGTTGAGACTATGAATAATTTAATTAATACAAAAAAAATGAGATTTTTAAGCAGTTGTCCTATGAATGAAAATAATATTTTCAGTAAATGAGGCTTAAAAATTTTAACAGCAATAATTAGTTTATTGTAATATATTTTAAAATTTAAATATTAATTATAGAAAGTAAAATTAACCATAATTCAAAAATAAATATTAAAAATTCTTATAAATATTTTTATAATAAAATATTTTGTTCTTATAATAAATTCTTTATAAATCCTTCATCTTATTTAATTCTTATAATCTTCATAATTTTTATTTTTAGATTCTTAAAAATATCTACCCATCAGACAAAACGTTAGCTCAGCTTTAGCAAAAACTTTGCCATCATTTCATTTGAATTCCCTGCCAAATTTTCAATATCAGTATTTTGATAATGTGTAATATCAATTTATTCAGATGTTTTTTTTTTTTTTTGCCAATTTCATATATTTAATTAAGTAATATACAAATTCATATGTACTTTATTATTATGTAATAATATAAGACATAACTAAAAGCGTTTTATCAAGAGAATATCTAACATAATTAATAAACATAAACTTAATATTGTATAAGATATATCCTCTTACAATATTTACCTGTGTTACCATTATATTAGTCAAATGAAGATATCAAATTATTGGTTAATAATATTGTTAAAAATGTCAAATAATTTAAGGTAATAAGCTTTCGTTTATGCATGAACGAAACACGAATGCATTAATGCACGAATGCATCGACGAACGAATGCATTATTGAGCCATTGTTGAAACATTAATACCACTTACACATTTTAGTATATGAAAATATATTAGATAGTTATTAGAAGCAAAAGAATAAATATTATCTAAAATACAAATTTTAAAAATGCAAGCGTTTAAGTGATGCCAACTTTTATGCTAATTATATATTTCAATCTGAATACTAGATTTGTAGAAATAAGAAGCTGTAATACATGTACACAAACTGAAAATATATGTATTTCAAGACAATGGAGACTATTGAAATAATCTGGTGAATAGCTTTGTTGCAAAATTTGATTTTCAAAAATTACTCTCTTAAGTATTTCGGATTCTTAAATTCAAAATACGTATCCAAGTAGACTTTCTTCGCACAGATAGGTAATCACTTTATCGTTGGTACAGGAGGTGGATTCATTTAAATGTTGGAGGCGAAGAATCCAATCAAAGTTGAGCTGTAATTTGTGCTTTAGTGTCTGCCGTCAAAGGGTTAATTAGAAACTTAAGAGAATGCATTTGTATTCCCATCTGGTGTTCTCTTTGACTCTTTAGCACCATTTCTGATTGCTGTTCCGCTTGCAACACTCTTCTAAGAGTTCCTTAAATGCAAGATTCCATACCATAGGCTTCGAATTAAAAGATTAAATGAGTTAAAGGGATTCGATTTATGTTAATGCTAAAAGGCGAGTGAAAAATTAATTGCACTTCCTATTTACCATTTACCTTTAGGTGTGTTAGAATTAGATGGAAGAAAAAGAATTAACGGTTTGAATGATATGAAGATTAATTTAAAAAATTTTAAGTAAAGATTAATTTATGTCTCAAAAATGATAATTTTAACCAATTATTCACTTTTACCTGAAGAAATCTGATAACAAAAAGAAATTTCTACTGTACTGTTACGGTACTGAAAGTTTTATACGTAAAACTCTCGTTAATTTCATATGCTTATATTATGTATTAAAATTATGTAAATGAACCTTGTTTTGGTATTAAAATGGGATTTTTTTTTCAAAATTTACTAACTAATGAAAATATAGAAAAATATTTGCTTTAATAATATCTAAATAAATAATATAAACATAAGTCATGCCCATTTCTGCGTAAAATCTTCAAAATTACTATTTTCTTGTCCAATCTCTAAATTTTCTTATTTAAGATGATTAGCAATTTAATAAAACTCTCTCTCACAAGGGGTTTCTATCTATTCAATAATATTTTCTTAGTTTTCTCATAAATCATTATCAAAACTTGTTTATTTTAAAGATAAATGCACACACTGTTTTTATTTGAAAATTATTCTTTTGCAAAAATATTGTAAATAGTCTAACAAGTGATTAAAGACTTTATAACTTAAGACTCGATAATGTTTTGCAATTATACAATAAAAAATTATATTTGAATTTAATTATAAAAGAAATACTATGTCCATACTACTCCTTGATTTCCTATATTTAAAATATGAAGTAAGCTTGTGATTAAAATGTTATCCTAGAGACGAAAAGATTAAAAGCGAGATACAAAGTCTATAACAATATTCACTTAATAACAAACCATTTTTATAATTTTATCCAGAATATTAACTCTAGACCTGTTGTAAAACTTCAATGTTACATCTTTAATGCATCTTGATGTAAAAGATTTTACATAATAAAGTGAGAATGAAATCATTAGAGCGAACGAGTACCTCATAGCGGAAATTAATCTTCTTAAAAATGTCCACCGATTCCCACCTCACCCATCGATTCCTTGTAGCAGTGGCTGCAAAGTTTCTTTGCGGTCACTGTTACTCAACAGTAAGTCTCAACAGTAACAGTAGTTGCAAGTCTTAAATATAAATCCTATCTAGTGATATCTTATGTAGCAGCAATCTCTATCCCACATTAGTTGTAAGTCAATTATAAATAAAAGAAATACTATATTCATACTACGCTTTTCTTCCTATATTTAAAATAAGAAGTAAGCTTGTGATTAAAATTTTATCCTAGAGACGAAAATGATTAAAAGCGAGATAGGAAGTCTATAACACTATTCACTTAATAACAAACCATTTTTATAATTTTATCCAGAATATTAACCAGAATAAAACTTCACTGTTACATCTTTAATGCATCTTCATGCAAAAAGAATTTACATAATGAAGTGAGAATGAAATCATTAGAGCGAACGAGTACCTCATAGCGGAAATTAATCTTCTTAAAAATGTCCACCGATTTCTACCTCACCTATCGATTCCTTGTAGCAGTGGCTGCAAAGTTTCTTTGTGGTCACTATTACTCAACAGTAACAGTAGTTATAAGTCTTAAATATAAATCATATCCAGTGATATCTAATGTAGCAGAAATCTCTGTTCCACTTAGTTGTAAGTCAAATAGAAATAAAAGAAATACTATATCCATACTACACTTTGCTTCCTATATTTAAAATTTAAAAATTTCAAGAGACGAAAATGATTAAAAGCGAGATAGGAATTTATTCACTTAATAACCAGAATATTAACTCTAGATCTGGAAAACTTCAGAGACGAAAATGATTAAATCATTAGCGAGATAGGAAGTCTATAACAATATTCACTGGCTAATAACAAACCATTTTTATATAAATTTTATGATATCAGAATATTAGTTGTAAGTCCAATATAAAAATAGAAATACTATAAAACACTTTTGCTTCCTATATTTAAAATACTTCACCGTTATATCTTTATTCAATAACAAACCATTTTTTATAATTTTATCTATTAACCAGATGCAAAAAGATTTTACATAATGAAGTGAGAATGAAATCATTAGAGCGAACGAGTACCTCATAGCGGAAATTAATCTTCTTAAAATGTCCACCGATTCCCACCTCACCTATCGATTCCTTGCAGCAGTGGCTGCAAAGTTTCTTTGCGGTCACTATTACTCAACAGTAGTTCACACATTTCCGATTTCCCCCCAAGTTTTTTTTTTTTTTATCCTGAGAGAGTGATTATTTGGAGAAGCGAGCATCTGTCCCAATGTCTGCAGCGTAATCTCAGGAACTAAGTGTCGATGGAAGTGGTGAGAAAGTGAGGAAGCAACAAATTACGAGATTAACTGGCAGGGAAATAGCTTTCTACAAATCCATTTTCTGGCCGCAACAGACGCTTTAAGCGGACTCTTGGGAAAACTGCTGGAGGCAGCAAAACAATGCCAAATCTCAGATACGTGCGATGGTTAGAAGCGGTTTAGCAAAACCAATAGCCATGAGTAGATTGTGAGAGTCAAAAACGCATTTTGTTAATACCTCTCCAGGGTCTCGGAGCATCTGGGAATGGTTTGGGTAGTCAACTTGGCCACCAATTCTCAAATGGATGGCGTTTATTGGATATGGAGGGAACATAAATGTTCGAGGTGTAGATCGAAGTTGATTAGGGTGGGAAAATAAATAGAAGTGTGATAGAACTTTCATTGCTGGAACTGCAATTTGATAAGAAGTTTTTGGGTTTTCATTACGGTCTGAGTTTTTATGGCGGGAAATTTCCTCGCAGTATTGATAGGTTTAGGATTCCTTCCCTTTTAATCAACTTTTATATTAACATGCTGTGAAGTACGAGGTGAGTTTTAAGACTTAATGACGTAACAAAAATATAGGAAATTGATAAAAATAGAATTTTGGCTTTGAGATAACTGATATTCAATAGGAAAGGTTGTAAAAACTGTAAAATATCTCGAATGCAAAGATACTACACAGCACTTAAATAGTATTAACAAAAATAAGTACAGTGGTATTTATTTTTTTATATAATTGCAGAAAGTGGATATTTACTTTTATGTATACTGTAACGTTATTATACAAATAATTATGTCTTTACTTTTTGATATTAAAAGAAAGTTCTCTTATATTAATTAATTATAGTAATTAATTTAAATTAATTTGAATTAATATATAATTTGAGTTTTATTTTAACTGAATAAAAGACAACAATAGTTAAAATGTAATAACAAAAAAAAAATAAATTTAATAAATAAAAATATAAGTGTATTTTAATTCCACAAAAGCCAGACACAAGTATAAAATCAAAATTTCCAATAATAATACGAAATAATAAAATTCCAATTTAATGCTTAATAACATGTGTATAAAAAGCTTTAAATATGAAAGAACCTCTTTCAGGTAAATTTCTTTTTAACTTATTCGAAAACCTTATTAAATTTATTGAGCACTTTAATCATAATATTTAATGGCCTTTAATCCGTTTTATTATAAATATAAATGTATATGTTGTCTTCTCAATTTAAAATTAAAAAAGTAAAATGTTTAATAGAAGACACATTATTATGAAATCCCACTAAAAATGAAAACAAGAAAATAAATTGTTAAAGTCAAAACAGAGATAACAAAATTTTAATTTCATAAATATGTTGTAATTTTAGAATAAAAAAAATATGTGTTCAGTTCATAAATCCTTATGAAGAAAATAACATGTTAAAGATAAATTAAAGAAAATATTCAACAAGATAAAAAAATAAAATTAAAAATCTTGTTCACTCATAAGATTAAATTGCTTGGTATTAAATTTTTTTGAGAAATTAATTTATGTTTGAATTAAATAGTTGGGGAATTAAAAACACTTGAGAATATTTGTTTTTAACATTGAGCTATTAACTATTTAGGATAGATAACATTTTAAAATTATTTAATTTTGTTTTTTTATTTATCGTTAGATTAAATTTTAATTTAATTTGGTTATATTAATATTGATGAAAGGTAAGAAAATAATATATTTTGCTGTTACACATATAAAATTCATATTTATGCATAAATATATATAAAGAGATAATATGTGTGAAAAATTGAATCCAATTATAGTGCTAAGAAATAAATAAAATATTTTTTAGAATTTAAATTAGATAAAAAAATTTACGATTTTATGAATTTAGTGATAGTTTAGCAAAAGCATAAATATTTTTTATCTTCCTTCCACTTTAATTATTATTAATAATTCCTTCAAATTCACTTTTTCCATTTACTTAAAACATAGTTTTTATCTTTGATTATAAAATTTTGCTTAAAACTAAAATTCAAAGAGGCATCAGTTAAAAGCATATCTGAATTGAATTCAATAATTTTAACATATCAGCATTTTCAAAATAAAAATAATTTTTGTTTAAACATTTACAATATTTTTAAACGATTTCCTTGTTCAACAGATTTCTTGTGTCAGCAGTTTTCATGTAGAAATTCTAATTATAAAAAAAAAAAAAAAAAATAATAATAATAATAGAAAAAAAAAAATGGTCTGATAAATAAAAAATACAATTTAGTTTTTGAAAACCTTTTAATAGATTTCTTTTTGAACTAGATAAATGATATAAATCTTTAAAACGTGAATGTAAAGAATTTTGTAAAAAAAATATTAAATTTATTTCATGCGACAAGAGTTTTTAAAGGTTATTTATTATAAATAAAATGATGTAAAAATAATCTGCAATAATTTTATCACTAGTAAATATAAATATGTAAACTGATTATGTTAAGTAATTTTTATTTATTAAATTATTGTTTTATGTTTTAACAAGTTTTTATTTCAATATTTTGTTCTTTATATTTAAATCTTTAATTTCGTTTTTTTTTTTTTAAATAATAAAATAACATAAATGTAAAATAAATATATTTTATGATTTGTCAATTTTCATGTAAGTACTTTGCCGGCTTCCGATTGAGAAATGAAAATCTAATTAAAATAACAGTAGTTATATTATTATAATAAAGTTAATTATAGTCGTCTAATATTATAACGATATCTTAAAGTCTAATAACTACAACAACAGTTAAAATTAGCTGAAACATGACATTGAATTATTTTAAAAAATTAGTTAATTGTATTGAATTCAGAGAGCTAAATATTTACCTTTAAATTGATAATTCTGTAAATTAATAATTGTAAATTGTTTACAGCTATAAGTAAATAGCAGAAAATATTTACTTAATTGTAAAATCCAGTTGTGAAGATGTTCAGTAAGTATTATCAAAACTTAAATAGAAATGCCTAAAGTTATTTGTTAATGGACTGTAGGTTTCTAGTAGACTCATGGTAAAACAGTTTGCATCATAAAGAGGCTTCTACTCTGCATTCACATTTTACCATTGCAGTTTGGAGTGAACATCATCAAGAGTGATATTCTAGGGCTTCACATTCTCCTCTTAAATCACCAATACAAGGACATTCCGGCTTTAACATACTTATCCTTGGTATACAATCTTCCTAAATGTAATGTACTAATTTACATGCAATCATATCATAGATTCTATAAACTGGATTAATGAGAATTACATATGTTTTTGTAGTAGAAAATATGCTTATACATAAAGACACTGAAGGTTATGATAAAAAAACATATTTTATTAAATTAAAATTTCAAAAATAATATGAATCTCACTTATTTTTTTTATACTATTATTTAATATATTTTCCTTCTTCCTGTTTTACATTCACTTGCTTGTATCGTGTTCTCATTTATTTCCCCTTTCAAAGATTACTTTAAATGCATTACTTCGTTAAAAACACTTCGAAACTCATTAATTATTTATACTTAATAATAATAGTAGCATAGTTTTTAAACTCATAGAATATTTAACACGACAGCAGGAACATTGAATTATTATGAACTAAATTTATCTAGGAAGAGCTGTATTAATAGAATGAAATTTCTTTACTTAGTCAAGAACTAAGTCTTCCTATTGTTACTAGTCTACCTTCAAATCACGTTGAAAAAGATGCCATTTGTAACTTGAGTTTATAACAGAATTATGAGGTGCTATTCTTCCACAAAATTATTGATGGGACAATCTCATCTCACATTCCCATTAATGTGGCTTTTGTACATGATCAGCTCTTTTAAAAATAATTTTAAATTATGAGATTCTAAAGACATAACACATGAGCTCTAATTAATATACATACTTCATAGAAAATAAGGATTGTTTATTAAGTGATGACCAAGTAGGAGGATCAATATTTAAACTAGAAAGTTTACAGATATTACAATCCAAATTCGGCAAATATATAAATCTCCTACACTCAAGAGCCAAAACATTATGACCACCCCTACATTTTGCAATGAACTCGCCTGGATGACATGGAAGGCACGTGATCAGGTGGAAGTGGTATTTAACTGCTGCTGGAGAGTCTGAAGAATCATTCTTTCACTTACTTCTGTGTGTGATGGGAAAGGCTGCGGATCTAAGCGACTTGATAGAGGGCAGATTGTAATGGCTCGAAGGCTCGGAACAAGCATTTCCGAAACTGCACGACTCGTAGGTTGTTCGCGATCTACAGTTGTTAGTACTTATGCAAAGTGGATGAATGACGGTGAAACCAGCAGTAGACGACATGGTGTTGGACATCCACACGCTATCAAAGAAACAGGTCGTCGAACACTGCCTCGCATGGTGAAGCAAAACCGGAGCCAGACAGTGGCTCAGCTGACAGCCCAATACAATGCAGGACCAAGTAGAATGTTATCGGAGAACACTGTTCAGCGGACTCTGTTGGATTTGGGGCTACGCAGCAAACGTCCCACTCGTGTGCCTTTGCTGACCAAGCGTCATCGCCAACTGCGCCTGCGCTGGTCCCGAGAACATCGTGACTGGTCCATGGATCAGTGGGAGAGATTTGCCTGGTCAGATGAATCACGGTTTGTCATTCATCACGCCGATGGCCGTGCCAGGTACGCCGTCTTCCAGGCGAACAGTTGCTCCCTCAATGTACAGTAGGTCATACACAGGCCGGTGGTGGCGGTATTATGCTTTGGGGGACATTCTCTTGGGCGTCTCTGGGACCCGTGGTTGTGGTAGAGCAGACCGTGATTGCTACAGGGTATCTGAACATCATTGCGGACCAGTTGCACCCTTACATGGCCTCTGTTTTCCAGCTGGAAATGGAATGTTCCAACAGGACAACGCCCCTTGTCACAAGGCTAAAATTGTGTTGGAGTGGTTCCAGGAGCATGATGCTGAATTCCAGTTATTGTCCTGGTTGCCTAACTCACCGGATCTCAATTCGATAGAACACATTTGGGATATCCTGGGACGGCAGCTCAGAGTTCAAAGACCACCAATTCGCAATATCTCGGATTTTCGTGACCGTTACTTTAACATCTGGTACAATCTGTCTCCGGCCATCTACCAAGGACTTGTGGCATCCATGCCAAGGCGGGTTGAAGTTGTGTTGCTCGCCAAAGGTGGGCCAATTCGTTATTGACAGGTGGTCATAATGTTTTGGCTCTTGAGTGTATATATATATACATATTATTCTTTGACAGTACTCTTTCGAGTTTTGTATTGATATGTAGTGTTTTATGTATATTACGAGGCCAAAGCGCTAGCTAGTTGGCATTCAGGCCGCCCATGTTCCAGAATACATGCCGAAACATAGATGCATTCGCAATTCCTTTTAAAAGAAACTTGTAAAAGGAATAATGAAAAATTAGTTAATTTTCAATTATTTAAAATATTAATTGAGATTGATTTTCAATGCAACGTTTTTTAAAGTTGAATTTAAATTCAAGTTTGTAAGCTTCTTAAAAAATAAAGTCATAAAAGGAAGCATTAAATTTGCAACGTTAAAACTTTTAAAACGTTAAAAAAACGTTACTATATTTAAATTAGTTTCAAAATTCATAAATGTTTGGTATCAGAATTAAAATTCATACAATACGTTCTATATTTTAATTAACAAATATATGACATACAAATTTAAAAAAAAAAAAGAGATGTACTTTCCCAAAAATAAGCTGTAAATATTATCTGTTTTTCATGGAATTTTTTTCTGGAATAAATATTAAAAAATTAGATAAATAGAAATCATTTTACTAATCAGTTATGATCTCGAACCAAATGTTATGAGTCGTATGTATATATTTAACACAACATATCAATACAAAGATCTGCAAAGAGTGCTGATAAAGAATGAAATGGAAACACAATCTGTTTGCATAAATTCTCGTTGGCATTGCAGGTTTATATAATTGAATTATAAATTTGAACTTCATCTAATATTTGAATCATTGAGTTATATGTTTTTACTGAACAAATATTTCAATTATTATTGAATTTTACTACACTTTAAGTAAAAAATAAAATGCCTTTGTATATCATTCTCTATAGTTTTATGAAGGGCAACTTTTAAGACTACCTTTAAATTGAAGAATCAGTTGAGATAATATTCACAATAAGGATTATTTTTAATTTCTAATAAAATAAATTTTTTGTTCCAAATATAAATATGTTACATGACGAGAATTTCAAATGTTGCAAAACTCTTTCATTGAACTTTTTGACAAATGCATGATGTTAAATGGTACAAGTTAAAAAACTTCTCTTTCACAAAAATTATTAAATGCAAACAAAAATATGCCAGAAACATAATTTCGCTTTAACGATACCTTTCAAAGGTTTCTAAAAATAGATATGTAAATTAAAGTAAACTGGTTATTTGCATTGCAACGGCGAATCCTACACACTTAGACTCATGTACCTCTCTTACAACTTTCTATTGAAAATGACAGATAAATGAAATCTTCTCTCTTTCTAAATCTAATATATTTTGCCTCAATTTTGTGTACAGGATAACAAAAGAAATTCAATTTTATTCACGACATCTCATAACTCCAAGTTATAGAAAAAAATAAAATGCATAAACCCAAGACAAAAATTTATTCACTGAAGTTGTTTTGGGTTTGAACACGAAGCATTTAAAAGAAACATTTCAACGCAACTTATCAGACGACCTAGAATGCATAAAAGAGTTTTATTTATTCGAAATTCTGAAAAAGGTGCGAAAAGGTGAGGAAGAAATGTCTCTCTCAGATAAAAGAAATAAAAAAATAAAAAGAAATGTCCTCTTTTTAATATCTCCTCCCTTTTTATATGAAAGACGTTGTCAGTGTTTCGCAGCTGCCGACCTAGCTATCCCTGACCGCTATTCAAGTGGAAAAGGAAGGGCAAAATATATATGCTTAGTAATAAAAGCAGCCACATGAGTCTACAGCTTGAGTGAGAAACAGATTTTTGCGATCAAAGGCTGCTGCGATTATTTCATATTACCAACCCTGTTGTTATTACTTACACCATAAGGATATAAAATGTGTTTACTACACTTATTTTAATGAAACATACGTGAAATAAATGAATTTTACTTTTTTAACCCACCATTTGGTCTTCTTATTATGAAGGTCCTCTTAAAGGGATTTCTATTTTTGGGAATGGTCTTCAGACTTTTAAAGATGACTTATTTCTTTTTTAATTTTTATTAAAATAAAAATTTATTTAATCAATCCCTTCTACTATCATAACGATTTCCAATTCTTCTTCTTGAATGACCAATGAAAAACTATATGTTACCGAAATTTCACGTTTGCACATCTGTGCATAAAGTGATAGAAGGGGACATAGGAAGATTTTTCTTGCTTCGTGTGGCTAATTTCCCTGAACTCTATCATGCTAAAAGTATTTAATAGAAAAAAAATGGTCAATCGAAATTTAAAATAACATGTTATGGAGGTGATTATAAATTGTACCTATTTAGTTATTCAGTAGATAAATGGAAAAGAAATGAATGTAAAATAATTCTCAACTATACTTATTTTCTCTTCCAAACCACCCATAAAACATCCTGACATTCAGAGAATTTCTACTAGGAAGTATTTTCTCAGAACGTCCACGGATTGATGCGAACGCTGTATTACGTTCAAGTGCTGAATGAGTTAATCTTTAATCTATAATTATCCATCAAAACTGGAAGATAACTTCTTAATTATCTGGAGTAAAATTTTATCAATGAAAATAAAATAGCTTATGCATTTGGCAAATAAGAATATTTACCTTATTTTCGTATAAGTTGAATAATTATTTGTTTTCTTATTTAATTTCTTTATTCATGCAGCTTTTCAACTCACCTACAAGAGAATTGCAAAATCTTTTCAATTGCAATAATAAAAACCCAAATCATAAACGAAACTTATAATTGAAATATCGTGTTTTCAGTGTTGATCAATATTTGTTAAAATTATAAATCGGTTTGTATTATTTAATATAGAATCTTTTCAGATGTTCAATTACACGTGTAACAAAAAAAATTATTTCAGATTTCCCATTTCCAGAAATATATCAACATAATAATTTTTTTTTATCAATGCAATGCCATTTGCAAGGTTATTTATTTAAAATTATTTAAGTTTTCAAATTTTTTTTTATCAATACAGTGTTATTTTCAAGGTATTAAATTTGTTGAAGTCATAATAACAGGGTATTGTTTCAAACATGATGTTTCCAAATGATTTATGGATTTTAAACAATATATTTCAATACGTTTTTGACTCACAAAATTGATTTAAAAAGTGAATAAAAAATGATAAAAATTCTCTCCAAAATATTATTAGTACCCTTGGAAGAAACAAACAGAGTTATTTTTTACGATCTTTTCTAAATACATTTTGTTTAAACTTCCAAAGCATATTATTATATCTAAAAATCTATCTAGGTGCCATAACATTTTGCACACGTAAACTGTTATTTTGCACATGTATCTTTAAAGCAGATGTTTGGTGCTGAAATTGCCATTCAAGTTTTTCCCACTTTAAAATAAATAAATTGACAATAAATTTGGTACTAATTTACGCTACTTTTCAAGCATGTTCATTTTCGTCAGCTTAAGATGACTGCTCAGCGCTAGATGGCGCTATAAAAGCCCACTCAAGTGTAAAGGCAAGGAGGGGAAATATCAGGGTGGAAGATTGATTGGGCGAACCCCGAATATGGAAAGAAATTCGGAAAGATGAGAAGAATAAAGGAGAGAACATGAGACGATGAGTGATGAACTGGCCCGACTGGATTAACACCAGAAGAAAAAAGATTCCTTGCTCGGATGCGTGTGAAAGATTTATTGAACACTGAATTGTCCTTTACGAAATTAAGGCGTCCCAATGAAAAAGTTTCTGATAAGGAAATTGCGGAAATAATTACGGAAATCGAAAGTGGAAATTTAATGTAAGTAGGAATGCAATCAGTATGCTCTGCGAATCAGTTCATTTATCAGGTATGTTACGACAGTTGTGTGTAAATTGGATGTTTTAAAATCGATGGACATTTTAAAGATTCCAGAGACTTAGTAAGAATCTCAATTTTTATAGTCTTAAAATAAGAGATTGTCTCTTTGGGTTGATAGGAATGTCAGAGGAGAATCTTACTACAATGATTCATTATTTTGAGTGAAAAAAATTATTGAGATTTCGATTCACTTGAATTGTTTGGGTACTACAATTTCTTTTTTAAATTTTAGGCTTGAATAAAAGATAAATTGATTTCAAAGGCTACTAATGATATTGAAGAAGCAATTTTGTGTGATAAATTAAAATATTTTGTTCTTTTAAATCGTTAAATTGTGTCCATGGTATATCTGTCTCGGCGTGTCAAATTTTTGAATTTAAAAGTCCTTTTAATTGAATAGATTTGTACATTATTTTAACATTTGGACAGCATGTTTTGCGTAAACAAGCATTCCCTGATTGATAGGAGGGGTTTGCTTTTGTAAAGGATTTTCATGAGTAAATGATCCGCATTTGTGTGTTGTACGGGAGAAAAACTGGAAAACTAACACCTGAATAAAATGTTTTATGTAGATTAATAAAACTTAAAAACCTCCTCTTTAAGTAAATCATTATCATCATTGGCTCAACAGCCCCATGGTGGTCCAAGACCGTCCGCCTACTGACAGATTTCGAGACAGGAGATGTTTTTCTTTTTACGAGTAGGATTGTCAGCCCTACGCCCAACGGTCATATTTGACCGGGACCTATGATTTAAAGTGGATTCCGAACCACTACAAACATTCATGGACTCAAGCTCAGAACCTGTGGCACCGAGCGCCTGTCATTTGGCCATCAGGCCCCCTCTTGAAGTACCTGCTTTATATAAATAAAATCCTTTTCACTTATTTGCAGTACTTTTAAATAATTTACGAATCAAATCAAAATTCATGCTCAGGTAAGTTTTTCTCTAAATCAAATTTATTTTTGAAATTTTGACTTAAACAGCTAGATATAAAAAACATCAAATCATCGTCAAATTGTTAAAAATCCTCTTAATGATCAAATAAAAACTTATTAATCGTAGCATTAATTTAGATTTCAAATGTTTCAGAGCTTATAACTTCTGCAATGATTATAAATTGTTCAAAACCAATTTTAATTGAAGTATAATATACATGGAATATCACGGAATGTCAACATATTGGGCTGATTTATCAGAGTCATTTTCTGTATACAAATGCATTTCTTTATATCCTTACAAGTTTGACTGTTTTATGGGTAATTCAAATAAAAAACGCATTTCTAAGCAATAACAATAAGAATACTAGAGAAGTAGAGAGTTATGGCAGACACGATCAGATGACATGAAAACAGTGAAGGAAGTAGGAATCCATGTACAAAGAGATACGCTATCAAAAGAAAACAGAAGATCAGCAGAGAGAGATCAGTGTCAGTAGCAGCGGGAGTGAAGGGCAATGTAGTGCTTGCTATGTTGTTTGATTTATCTACCAAGGAGCGAAGGATGTATGCCATGAACAGAGGAAGTGAAGGGTTGTATAATACCATCCCCGTTGGTTGAGTTATTTCTGGAGATATACAGTAAGTTAGCAAGGTTCTCGAAATGAGAGAGTTTGTGACAAGATCACAAAGGAACAAGAAACAGAGAAGTGTTTAATAAAGTGCGGCATAGACATGTTTTGAAGGAAATATAAGGTTACGTCTAGTTGCCTTGGGTAACTTCTTCTTATGCATTATAGCTTCTCAATCTTAAGTTGATAGAGTAATGCGTGTTTAACTCATCAATGTTGTCAGTTTAGTTGATCAAATATAAAATAAGAACTGATATTATCTTTTTAGCTTTACTGTCTGCTTTTACTATCTTAACTGATACCATCTTACTGATCTTTTAGCTCTTGAAATTTAAAAAAAATTTTAAATTAAATAAGCGATTATAGGAAATTCCTGAAATATATACATAAAAAATATTGCACATGAAATTCAAGAAAATAACTTTAAGTGCATCGAATATTTATCCTGTACAAAATATCACAGAGTATACAAAACATACTTTTTGAATATGTAATATCGCATGATTTTAACAATTTGATGGTTAACAAGCCAGACTTTTTGAACTAATGAAGATTAGTTCTAACCCCTAAAATCAACATGTTCTTGCCTCTGCACCATGTATAGCTTGGTTAAATTTTATGGTTAGAATGTCCCTCCATGGTATTTTCAGAGGAAAATGATCCCTTGGTCCCATGTTGTTTGGGGCCTGAATAGCCGAGTGGCTAGCGTTCTGGCGCTCGATACCACAGGTTTCGGGTTCGAGTCCCGGCGGTGCCATGGGTGTTTGTAGTGGTTCGAATCCACTTTAAACTGTCCCGGTCTGTTTAGCCTACATCAAATTGTACATCAAATTAAAGAAAAATAATTTAAGTGCAACGAATATTTACCTTGCACAAAGTATCACAGTCATTAAATGAACCAAGAAGATATAAACATTCTTCTGAATATGCAATATTGCTTGATTTTAACAATTTGATGGATAACAAGTCAGGCCATTGAACTAATGCAGCTTAGTTCTAACCCCTAATATCAACATGTTCTTGTGTCTACACCAGATATAGCTTGGATAAATTTTATGGTTAGAAAGCCTCTATTGTATTTTAAGAGAAAAATGACCCCTTGGTTGTAATCATAAATTTTAAATGCCGAACAACTATAATAATAAATTTAATTTAAATAATTAAATTTAAAAATAATTAAAGATTATAAATTATAATTATAATTAATTATAAATTTAATAATTAATTTTGGCAATAATTAAATATTTTAAATTACAAATTTTAAATATATAAATAATTATTATTTATAAATTATGCCATCAAAAAAAACAACACTGACTTATTGTTGTTTCATTATAATTATAAAAGTTGCCATTAAGTCAAGCATGCTTATAGGCTAACTATGAAAATTCATAAGCATTACTCAATTCTTTTACTAATTGGGGAAAATATTTTAACATAAAAATGCCAAATAAAATTAAGCCAAATTACTTCCCTATCTGTAAACTCCAAGGTTTAGAAGAGAAAAGAAAAACATTTGGGGAATTAAATAATGCATATATTTTTTTTTTAATTTCTTTATTACATAACACACTTGATAAAATACCAGAAAAGAGAGAGATAGAAGCTAACAATTTGTGATAAATAGTAAAAGGTATTAAACATTTGAAGAACAAAACGTTTTTTTAAAACCAGATTTACTTTTTACGAAAAAGAGTAATTAATCACCAGTTGAAAAATATTTTTTGGCAGCATTTTAGAATTGAATCTACGTACTCTTCAATACAAAGTTCACCTCGTTTAAAAACTTTGTTGAAAGTTTTTCCATAGATTTTATGAATTTCTTTTGTTTAAAAGCTTTAATTGAATCGATAGCTATCATTTAATGTAGAACATTTTATCATTCAAAGTATACGTTAATTAAATTAGTTCACATGATTTTAGCCTGATAAGGATTATTTAATTAAATACTATAAAAATTATAGAAAAAAATTAACAATAATACTGATTAAACTAGTTTAATCTAATACTAAACTGCTTAAGATTAATATACTGCTTAAGATATATATATTTAATATAATTTTTATTCAGGAAATCCTTTTATCTATTATATATATAAATGTGAAAATACACAATTTTTTTTTTAAATTATACAAAAAAAAATATGTAAGTATTTTATGCAATATATATATTATTGAATTATATATTTTTATATATTTCTGAATTTAACCTTTTTTTTACCAATTATTTTTTATAATTTAAAAATATATTTTTAAATGTATATAAAATGTGCAACAATGTTTTTAAATTGTGTGCAACAATTTATAATTTAAAAGCAATTTAATTTTTAAATAAATGGTTTAATGAAAATATAATAAATATATTTAAATTGTACAGTAAACATTTTAAGTGAAATTAAAAGTATTAAACAATGTAATTTATAAGAAATTAAAATAAAAAATGTATGAGAAAATTTCAAATGTTTATTTTTTCATTAGAAATGTCAAATAAATATTGTGCTAGTATTTCTTGGATGATATAGAAAAATAATTAACAAATAACGTAAAATAAATAACTAAATATATAAATTTAATAATAAAAATTTAATTAATAATAAAGATAATTAAAGAAAATAAATAAAAATTAAATAATCTTCAAAGTCGCTTTGTACGCAGTTTGCAATTAACTAAGCATGTATTTCTTAATTTTATTCACACAGAGTTCATTAAATAAAACATTAATGTAAAAACTTTTTAAGATTGAAAACACACGCTTATTGTTGTGAACCGCAACAACTCCATTGTTAGCCAAACCTAATTTTCTTTTAATTGCATCACTACATAAGCCTTTTTTTTTTTTTTTTTTTAAGATAGTAATACAAAAAAATTTATTGCGTCAGGTATAACGCGATTCATTATTTTAGTTATAAATATGACTCACAAAGTCGCGAACTTGCTTAAGCTGTGCAGATAAGGGAGAGTTATTCCCTCGCTGCAATGAAAATTCTTTTTTTAGTAGTCGTTCACGGTCAGTACTTGCTTGCACTTATGGAGCATTCGATACTGGAATCTAGAGCATTCGGCTTAACTCGTAGGCACATCAATTCACTTCGCAGATTGCAAGGAAGAAGAAAATTAACCGATAAAGAGCCCTAATTTCATAACTATGCATATATTTCTTCTTTTTATTCATACAAAGTTCAAATTCATTAAATAAAACATTAATGTAAAAGCTCTTTAAGACTGAATATACTGCCTTATTGTTGTGAATTATGTAAGAGCTATTGTTGTCATTAATGTAAAAGCTCTTTAAGACTGAAAATACTCCCTTATTGTTGTGAACCGCAAACCGTAATTCAACTCCATTGTTGGCTAAACCTAATTTTCTTTAATTGCATCGCTACATAAACCTTGTTTTTCTTTTTTAAGATAGTAATACAAAAATTTATTGCTTCAGGTATAACGCGATTCATTATTTTAGTTATAAATATGACTCATAAAGTCGTGAACCTGTTTAAGCTGTGCAGATAAGGGAGAGTTATTCCCTTGCTGCAATGAAAATACTTTAGTAGTCGTTCACGGACAGTACTTGCTTGCACTTATGGAGCATTCGATACTGGAATCTAGAGCATTCGCCTTAACTCGTAGGCACATCAATTCACTTCGAAGAATCCAAGGGAGAAGCCAATAAACCGATAAAGAGGAGAAAACGGATACTTTCATTGATCGGGTAATAATAATGAGATTATTTGTTGCTGAATCCAAGGAAAGGGATACTTTCTATTTCATACAAACTACTGATGCAAGGCTTTTACATATTGAAACTAAAATTACTTGAAAAAGGTAAAGAAAATCGGGAAGGTATTGAGACTTTTAAGCAGCATCAAAAAGTTGAAGACATTGAAAAGGTTTTATGTGCGTGTTATAACAGCACGCACCATCAAATTTTTTAAAGATTAAGCTTATTGGATATCGGGATGGCTCACTTAAGATAATTTTGTATTGAAAAGGTTTTCCTGGTCATTCATTTTATTCAATATTAAATTA
The DNA here is from genome assembly GCA_021605095.1 of Caerostris extrusa. Taxonomy (NCBI): domain Eukaryota; kingdom Metazoa; phylum Arthropoda; class Arachnida; order Araneae; family Araneidae; genus Caerostris; species Caerostris extrusa. Next base: position 161,417 of record BPLR01018072.1, on the reverse strand, counting down.
TATAATTCGTAAAAATATGGTTATTCTTCAAGTTAAACTAAAAATTAATCATAAAACTTCTTTAAAGTTGCAATTTAAAAATTCTTACAATAGTTGCTGTTTTAGTTTTTTCAATTCAAAGACCATATGCTTTGAAATTATTCCTATTGTTGAGGATGTTACTTTCTGAGGAATTAAGACTTCTCAAAAAAATAATTTTTATTATACTTTTTTTTTTATTTAAATAAGAATAAATATGCTTTTAAATAATATTTACGATAGATCTTACTCAACATACAATTTAACTAATGGATAAATTGATGAATTAATTTCATCATATAATGCCATGGCGTCATATATATGTTTTCTATATAATTGAAAGTTATAAAAAATATTGTTTACGCAACTTGATGTTTGTCATAAGAAATTAGGAGGAATATTTTAAGGTTTTTATTTTAATAATGTTATTAATTAATTCTATTTTGATAATACTATAGATGGTGAATATTAATTTTTCATATATTATAATTTTTTTAAATTCATCCTGTATGGTTTGCTGCAACAGTAACAACTACTATGGATATTAATAATTGTTTAAAATTAACAATTGTTAATATCCATAGTAGTTAACAATTATTAATTGTTTAAAACAATTGTTTAAAATATTAACAATTATATATTAACACTTGTTTAAAATTAACAATTGTTACTATCCATAGTAATTAACAATTATTAATTGTTTAAAACAATTGTTTAAAATATTAACAATTATATATTAACATTTGTTTAAAATTATATTTCGTAAATAAATCGTGTTGTTTTTATAAAGATAACGAAAAAAAAAGTTTAAGTAACAAACATGTTCATTAAAAATCTTTTTAGTATTTAGTGATATTTTATATCAAATAAAAGCAAAAACATTCAAAAGTTCATAAACTACCAAACGTTTTTATTAACATACATATGAGGATAAAAAAATAACCTTCAGATATTCGAGAACTTTAGTAAGGTTTCAATCTGGATGGTTACTGCTATATATTCCTTTGATGGTCATCCTATCAGTTTTTTCACATTTCTTCAAACAGATATTCCCATGAGCATCCACATCGCTCAATCCAAGCGGTTTTTTTTCCTTTCCTATTTCACCAATGACTGCTGCGTTCTGGACAATTCTCAAAGTACATTTGATTGACGTCTCATAGAAAGTTTCCGTGTTTTCTTTTTCTTATTGTTGAATTTTTTTTTTTCTGTGTCCTTGCTATTTATATAGAGTACTCTTCGAATATGTTGCTTGTTAATCTTTTGTGTTAACGTTAGTGTTTGGGTTTTTTTTTTAGATAAATGAATAATCTGTGTTAATAGTTATGATTAATGGAACTTTTGGTAAATATTTTGCTGGAAGATTTCGTTCTGGAAAATTTGCTTTGTATCAAATACGTTTATTTCAAATATCAATATTTCTTTTCAATATTCAATTTCAAATTTTGTATTTTTAATCTGTAGCTATGACTCTAAAATCAATCTGTGCTGTTTTAATAACTCTCATAATCTCATTTACACTCTTTAAATATACTCCAATTCTCGAAAGTACGCATTACTTTCTGTGATGCATTCCCTTAAATCTATATGAATTTAATAGACTTACTTCAGTTTTTTAATTTGAAAGGATTTCACTGAAAAATCACATTTTATTTTATATTCATTTGATTTTTTAGATAATGTCTAAGTTTCAATAAATTTTTTTAGAGGATGGATATTCTATTTATATGTTAGTAATTTTGAATATATTTATTATTTGAGTGAAAAGTAGACATTATCTAATAAATCAAATGAATATAAAATAAAATGTGATTTTTCATTTAGCAAAGAATTCTGACAAAACCTTTCTGATTAAAAAACTGAAATAAGTCTATTAATATCCATGTAGATTTAAGTGAATATATAAAGCAATTCATATAATGAATTGGAGTATATTTAAAGAGTGTAATTATGAGCCTACAAAGGCCCAGTTTTATATTAGAGTCATAGCTATGTATTGAAAATACACTACCTACATATATCTTTAAAAGAAATAAACATCTAGCAAAAGTTTCATAAAATTTACGATTTAATGAATCAGAAAAGATTTATGTATTTTGAAGTCAAATAGGTAGGCACATGCACATTATTCCATCGTAAATTATAATAATAGAGTTTTATAATTGCCTATTCAGGTTAAAAAAATTAAGTTGAAAATTATAAAATAGAAAGAAAATTAAAATAATTTTATATCACTATCATTCTTATAAGATATTATAAAATGTTATAAAAATAATTACAGAACAGCAATTTTCATTTAAACCTATAATAACTGTACTTTATATTATAATAACTGTACTTTATACTTTATACTATAATAACTGCACCTGTACTTTATAATTAAGTACGACAAAATCATTTACAGATAATTGGTGAGTTAGTTCATTTGAAAAAAGATTAAATTATTTTTATGTACTTATTATTAAGAACTGAACTCCAAACGTAGAGAATCCTTTTAAAGAATAAAGAAGCTATTTAAGGATTCAAATGAATAAACAGGAATTCAAAGGATAAAATGAAAAGTTTACAAATATTTATCAAATAGAAAAATAAAAATGGAACGCGATTCGCTAAATAAAAACAAAACTTTAGTTTTTAGAAAAAAATACTTTTGCACGGAGAAGGAAAATGTATTACCAGAAAACAATAGCAAAGGTATTTTTAAAACAAGTAATATATATAAAAAAAATTAAAGTCAATTCCAACTTTTTTTCCCTATATTGCAGAAAACTCCTTTACAAATAAAGTTGAAATTTTCCTCTTACATCTGGCGCCATCTATTATTAGATACATGAAACTTAAATCTAAAAAAAATTTTAATTAATTAATTAATATTTGAAAAAACTGTATTAACATCAAGTGTCATCCATTACAAGTTCAAGAAAATGTATTTGAACTTGAGTGGATGAATAAAAAAATATTTTATTAACGATTGAAAATTTGAACAAGATATATATAGGGAGAGTATGAACTAATAGAAGGAATAGAAAAACAATCAAAGAATTACCGAACGATGTTTGAAAATGTTCAGAAGGAAGAATGCTTTTTCCCAAAAGATATTTTAAAATGTTACAAAAATAATTACAGAAATTTTCATGAGTATATTTTAATGTTAATTAAAATGTTACAGAAATTTTCATGTAAGCATATTTTATTTTATAATTAAGTATGACATAAACATTTACAGATAATTGGTAAGTTAGTTCATTTGAAAAAAGATGAATTATTTTTATGTACTTATTATTAAGAACTGAACTCCAAACGTAGAGAATCCCTTTAAAGAATAAAGAAGCTATTTAAGGATTCAAATGAATAAACAGGAATTCAAAGAATAAAATGAAAAGCTTACAAATATTTATCAGACAGAAAAATAAAAACGGTACGTGATTCGCTGAATAAAAACAAAAAAACTTTAGTTTTAAAAAAAAAAATACTTTTGCACGGAGAAGGAAAGTGTATTACCAGAAAAACAATAGCAAAGGTATTTTAAAAAACAATCAAAGAATTACCGAACGGCGTTAAAAATGTTCAGAAGGAAGAATGCTTTCTCACAAAAGAGACGAGGAAGTAACGGTTAAGATAAAAGAATTTACAATTTAATGTGAATGCACTACTTGCATCTCGGTTCCGATTCTAAAACAAAGCAGTTCATTTTTAGCGATAAAAAGCTAAAAATATTCGTGTTTCGCACTTCAAACAATTCGCCAGCACTTAGTTTTTAAACAAAGAAAACGGCCCGTAAATTCACTCCGTATCTATTTTACTCTTTCAAAATCTAGAGAAAAAAAGTTTTGTACATTTTTTTTGGGGAGGGGTCCAAAAGAAACTTTCAATTTTCTACTTTCATTTCGCAAAATATTTTTGTTAGCATTCAAAGCCATTTAAAAGGATTGAAGAAAAGTGGCTTTTTTTTTTTTTTTTTACAAAAACAAAAAATTTGTTTCTTTCAAGGGACACTTATTATGGAAATTTGAAAATGGCAGGTTTAATTTTTTACTTCTTACTGTGGTTTACCATTGTGAGACGCTCTCATACTAATTTTTTTTAAAACTAAAATAAGGGTTTTAATTTACGGTTTGCTGACTTATGTAAGGGATTGTGGGTTTTGAATTTGAATTTATTTAGATGGGATGTTTAATTTTTATTATTTAGCCTGAACGTCAGCTATCAGTTTAATGTTGTAAAGCGTTCTATATAGAAATATGTAAATTTCTTATCCTTACAATTTAAATGAATTATTTTAAAGGAAAATATTTAATTTTCAACAATGTTATTTTTTATCGTAAACTTTCTTATTTCATTTGAAAATTAGATGAACTCATAAAAGTTCTATCTTAAAGTTTGATGAACTTGAACCTAAATCAGAAAGTTAAGGAAATACTTGATCTTGAATGTAATATATACCAATATAATTATTCTGCCATAAAATTCATCCATTAATCAACTGATTCATTTGTCATTTCATATTTGCTTATGAGGCTTAATCTAACAAAATGTATAAAATGTATTACTTTAACAATCATTCTTTCATTTAAAAATCAAACTTTGATTCAGAAGTTGAACACCAGTTACTACCTGGTTGATTCTGAATTTGATACACTAGTTAATACATGACTGATTCTGAAGTTGATTTTTATTCATAATGCATTATAACTATAACTGCAATAAAAAGCAATTTTTTTTAATATGTAGAAAAAATTTCATAAAAGTATTTCTTGGATGTTCGATTTTAAGTTAATTCGTTTCGTTAATTCGTTTCTTTATTTGGTTATATCTAATAAAAACAAAGATGTTTTTATTAGATATAACCATAATATATTATAATTCAAAATCACCAATTAGGGATTTAAAATCTACCAAAAAGAAACACTCCAAGAAATTGTTTATCATTTCACAGTATAAAAAATTCAAAGCAAAAATTAATTTTGAAGCAGCGTCATCTATCTGAATGTGATTAGAATAAGTAATTGCATCTATATTTAATGCTAATTTATTTTCCCTTCCTTTTTCAACCCAGAGTGTTTTTTGACTGGGAACAATGAAGAAAGGACCATGTATATGGTTCTCTAAAGCGCACCTACATTGTTTCTGACTTCAGAGCTGAAGAACAAAGATTTATGAAGTATGCGACAACATAAATCATCTTGCATCCCCAGTAGAGCTAAAACAGATGCACAAAGAAGAAAAAAGATGAAGAGCTGCTCCAAAATGGTCTATACAGAGGAAATTTTATTTCTCACGAAGTATGACAGCATAACTCGTGGTGTAAAAGTACTGAAATACTTTAGACTAAAATCTGAGGATATTTATTATGAAAGATTTTTCTTTACTTTACACTTGCTTCAGGGTTTTCACTATACCTCTTGCGAGTGGGTGTATCTTATCGCCTTTTCTTAGATCTACTTAAGTTTCTTTTCCCGGTGAAAGTAGACCGGTGTCTAAAGTAAACACAAAATTTTGTTTGTGGTTATTGTTGAGGAAAATGTACTATTTTGTGACCGAAATTTTTAAAATTACACTTATTTTAGATCAATTATAGTTATATTAAAAATTCTGTTTGTTGCTAAAGCCTTTCGTATATTGCATTCCTAAGTAAATTTATTTTTCAAGAAGAAAAATAAACTAAAATTTATCTAATATAGGATGTTCTCATTTTGTTTACTGAACAACTGAAATCTAAAAAAAAAAAAAAAAAACTCATAAAATCTAGAAAATATAAATTATAAAAAATAAGATAAGCATTAACAAAATGATATATTTAACAATAACCAAAATCGTACATTAGAGTAATAGTAATAATAATAATAATAATAATATAAGTTTGCATGGGAAGGTAGTATGGTAAAAGTGAAGTAGTATTTTAAAAATTTGTTTCTACATTTTTTTAATTAAATAACAAAAGGTATTAATTCTTAGTTTAGTTTGCATCGTTACTGTATTTTTTTGCACACTTTAGGCTAATTAGACCTCGACATACAGTTTAACGTAGATATCGAACAACTAACAAGCATCCATGCCACAGCCACAATTCGAACTAAAAGTTTGTGGTGCCAAAGGCCAGAACACTAGCCATTTGACCATCAGGGTACTTTTACTTCCTACATTTGGTAGATAACAGTGTCTTATGTTCCATGACATGTTTGCATTAAATGTTAACACGAACAATAACAATGGAAACATGATTTATGAATTTATAATAATTTTATCATGTGGAAACTGGTGAAAAATCTTATCTGAAATAAAATAAAATAAATTAAGCAAGTAGAACTAGAACTAAATAAGACACGATTGATATATTCAAGCGTTAAAAAATATCCAAGACATTTAATACAATTTTAAAAATTATGACTTTATTTTCTGTAGAATAAATGTTTAATATTCATTTAATTTATTCTAATTTATTATAGAATACTGTTACAGAAGTAAACTGTAATAGACCATGAAGGAAGAATTAAATCATAAATTGGTATAATTAATTATTTCATATTTAATAAAATTGCTACTATTTAAATTAAACTTTTCCACTACTAGTATTATTTTAAAGAGTAAAATCTTGCAGGTGTTAAAAAAAAGTTAATATACTCGTGTATAAATTTCCAATCATAATTTCAGACCTATATGAAATCAAAAGAAAAGGTAAAAAGTATGAGGCAAATGAAGTAATTAAAAATAAACGACACGTATTTTTAAAAATATTATTTTTTTTTACTTGGCAAGAGATATAAATTAACAGATTAACAGATCATTTGATGAAATATTGAGTTTGAATCAGATAACATCAATACTTCACCTCCACAATATATTTATTAAGTCTATTCAACTATATGTAAAAAAAATTTTTTTTTGCAATAATATTAATCACTGTTAATAACATAAACATGAGAGTGTTTTGCAATAACTGTTGGTAATTTGTGGGAATTGTGGTGGAAAAAGAAAAGGTAAAAATTATTAGGTGAATAAAAAAATTAAAAATAAACGACATGTATTTTTTTTATTTTTAAAATATTATTTTCTTTTACTTGGCAATAGATATAAATTACGAGATCACATGAAATATTGATTTGAATCATTTCAATACTTTGTACTGCTAGTTATCGATTAATAAAAGATAACTTCAGAAGAGAAATACGTTCACCTCCACAATAAGTCTATTCAACTATATGTAAAATATTTTTTTTGCAATAATATTAATCGCTGTTAATAACATAAACATTAGTGTTTTTGGCAATAACTGCTGATAACTGGTGGGAATTAAATCAATTGTCTTGATCAGCGTTCTTCAGAAATCTTATTTCGAAAAATCTTCAAGGTGATTGTTGTCAATGAAAAGAAAAAGACGAAAAAAAATAATAATAATAATAGAAGATGAAAATTGCACAGAGTAATGAACGAGTTCAGATTACACTGTTGAAAAAATTTCAACAGATTATTACATAGAAAAAAAAAAATCCATGCTTCTTAAGTTTCAAAAAATGACGTTATAATAAACGCAACTTCCTAATTAATGACAGGCTAATAACTATAAATGGTATACGCCCTTCAAATCCCATGTTGATAAGGACAAAAAAAAAAAAATATTAAATTTGAGACTGAAGCAAACAAACTTTCGAAATATCAAGAGTGTTGAAGAATGTAAAAATTCATTCGAAAGAGACGCTATCCTTTTCGGAACACACCATTAATTTCAGACTAATGATTATAAGAATTGCTAATACTTAACAGGGAAGTTCTTTGTTAATTTCTGTTTTTGGAGGAAAAAGGTGGTGCCTTAATTAAAGTAAATGACATGTTTATATTTATTGAAAACTTAGTTGTGGGAGTACTTTTTTTTTTTCAACTTTTTCTAGAATTTCTTGCAGTAAAGTATAAAGATTTTTAAGTGTTAGTTATCGGCATAATTGATTTCTGATAATTATTTTCTAATATTACTTAAAAAACAAAAGCAGAGAGATTAAAAAGAAACTAAATCAGTGACAATACAGCATGTCAATATCCTACTTTTAAAAGGAACTCACTCAAATCATTACCCATAAAATTATGGGTATAGTGTCGAAAACGGAATTTTTACTTCCTTATTATGTTCATGTCTTTGATCATTTTCAACGTTTCTTATTGGTTACTAAAATTAAAATTTCTTTCATGAGCTATTCTTATTGGCTAATTATTTTAAATTTCTTTCGTGAGCAAGTCTTCTTGATTGGCGCAACAGCCCCTTGGTGGGCAAAGACTTTCTGCCTACTTGCAGATTTCAAGACAAGAGATGTTTTCTTTCTACGGGTAGGGTTGTCAGTACTACGTACAAAGCAATACAGTTATATTAGACTGGGGCCTGCGGTTTAAAGTGGATTCCGAACCACTACAAACAACCATGGCACCGCCGGAAGTCGAACCTTATGTTACCGAGGACCAGATCACTAGTCACTCGGATATCAGGACCCTAAAAATTCTTATTAATTCATTTAAATTTCTTTCACGAACTATTCTTATTGGTTTATTTAAATTTCTTTCACTAGCCAATAATTAAATAATGAAAAATTATTCTAAAGATTCAAATAACACTGTCCATACTCTGACAAAGTGAAAATGAGAGTTTTCAAGAAAAGAAATTTTTTTTGAAATTCTATAGTTTTTTTTTTTTGCTATGGTGGCTTTTGGCTTTGGTGTGCAGTTATAATATAAAACAACCATTATCTCAAATTATATTTATTTAAAAAAAATGAAATACATATCGTTATCCATGACTATATAATATTAGAGTATAAAATTATTATTATTAGAGTTCAAAAATAAAATGTCAAGATATTTAACGTCAGGATCTAATATTAATACTGTTGTAAGTAATTAAATATAAGAAATTGATTTAGCAAATTTGCTGGCATTAAAGAAATTAACTCTTTGGAATTCACTTTTTAAAAATTTTAGAAAATATAGAAGTGAAAAAAAAAAACCTATTTAATCAATCAAATTGGAATATTTCATATATAATTAACAAAAATGTGTTAATAATTACAAAAGCTGGATAAGATATTTAATTCCCAGTATTTGAAAATAGCATACTTATAACTTCTCTTGTTTTATATCCTTAAGAAAATCGAAACACACACCAATAAAAAGAACTTTTAAAAGTAACTAAAAACAAATTTGTCATCTTCAAACTACATACGCTCTGATTTGAATTCCTTTCCCTTAGAACGGAAGGCATGTAGTGGATTAAATGTTATCAAGGATGACCCAAATGACATCTAATCGATCGCACTCACCTTGTGTAACCTGAATTAAAGATAAACACCCATATCGATAACATCTGGAGAGTTTGTATGCTATTTCTCGAACCTAATGTAAGGACTTTCCAGCTTATGAATTTTACTGTATACATCTCCAACTTTGGCATGGAAGCTCACAGTTCTTCTGTGTCTTTCAGGTTTCGAACTAAAATCATTTAATCCGTAAAAACTAACGCAATATCTTCCTGGCTATTCGTACCTTCGATAACAAATATAATAGTGCATAAATTTCATATAAAAACTATTTTACATTAGAAAATGCAAATGCGAAATAAATAATTGCAATGCAAATACGTAACTCTTTGGGGCAACAAAAACTACAAAAATTCGAATATCGATTTTAACAAATAAAATTTTCTTACATGAAGAAGTACACGTAGTGCATCTGTATGTATTTCTCTTACTTAAGATTGGAATTGGAGTGTAAAACAATTTCACTCAAATATCTGCTTTTGCACTTTTTTTTTTCATTAAATATGCAGAAACTATTTCAAAATATGAAACTTGAAATCCTCCAAGTTTAGGGCGGCACTAATATAACTGAGGACCAAAATAAACCGAGTCAAAAGTAGATTAGGAGCATCCATCTTGATAATGGTGCTCGTCTGTGGTGTGCAAACTACTAACCTATTTCCAATCCTATATTGAGAAAATGTCCATAAAGTTTGGGGTGCAAAAAATTAAAAAATATAAAAGATTTTTTTAAAACTGCCTTTTTTATTCAGTTTATTCGAATTGAATTCTCGAAAGCAGATGTGCTATTGCATGCTCCATCATTTTTTAATTTTTTTTTATCTGTCTTATTTTATTGGATTCAGAATGTTTTTACTAAATGACTTCTGAATTTTTTTTTTTTTTTTTTTTAAAAATGGTCGTTCGTCATGTCCAACATTTCTGTATGTGAAAGAAAAGAAAAATATTTTTGGACAAACAATGCTTGGTGCTAGAATTGCTGTTGTAATATTTTTTTTTACCTTGCTCTTTGGAATGAATTTAGATGCATGATTTACTGCTATGCTAATAACAATGATTTCAAACAATCTTTAATGTAGGTAATTGTGAAATATTAATGAAGAAATAAACACTAATTTTTATAGAACATAACGAATTGATTAATAAAATTTTACTCCAAATATTATGCAATTTTCATCTTCAATTATCATTAAAATAAATTAAATTTTTATATCGTCAATTATCATTAATTTATACAGTTATCCTTATTAAGTCATGTAATTTAGACATGCTGAATATAAAATCATTCTCTGACATATAAAATCATTCCATGAAAATTTCATTTAAGTTATTGGTTTTTTTTTTTTAACCTTGTGCATTGGAATGAATTTAGATGCATTATTTACTGCTCTACTGATAACAATAAATACAAACAATCTTTAATTCAGGTAATAGTTAAATAATTACTGAAGAAATAAACATTATTTTCTCTAGAAAGTAGCGAATTTCTTAAAATATTTATGCTAAATATTATGCAATTTTTCCTCTTCAATTATCATTAAAATAAATTTAATTTTATATCTTCAATTATCATTAATTTAAACAGTTATCATTATTATGTGATGCAATTTAGACATGCATTACAAAATCATCTTATGAAAATTTGATTCAAGTTATTGTTTTTTTTAACCTTGAGCATTAGAATGAAATAGATATATGATTTACTGTTGTACTGATAACAATGAATTCATACAATCTTTAATGTAAGTAACTGTGAAATATTAATGAAGAAATAAACACAATTTTTTTAGAATGCAGCGAATTGATTACTAAAATTTTACGCCAAATATTATGCAATTTTTCTTTTTCAATTATCATTAAAATAAATTTAATTTTTATATCTTCAATTATCATTAATTTAAACAGTTATCATTATTATTGCATGCAATTTAGACATGCTGAAATAATATAAAATCATTTTATGAAAATTTGCTTCAAGGTATGGTTTTTTTTTTAACCTTGAACATTGGAATGAATTTAGATGTATGATTTACTGTTGTACTGATAACAATAAATTCAAACAATTTTTAATTCAGGTAATAGTTAAATAATTACTGAAGAAATAAATAATATTTTTTTTAGAAAGTAGCGAATTTCTTATAAAATATAGCATTTATTATTATCACTGTAATAAATGGTATGAAAAACTTCAAAAAAGCTTTAAAGGAACAATATTTCCAATATTTTTACCACCATATCAAATATTTTAAAAGTGCATAGATTAGAAATATTTCTAACCCTCGATTCAGAAGGAAACTGCTATACAAACAAAGATGGAGTGCATTGTTTTTTTTTAAAAAACCGGGACGAAAGATAATTAAGACATAAATTAAACAACGGAGCATCGAATGCACGTATGGATACTGTTGTTTGTGAAACATCTCATTATTAATTGTATTAATGATGCTCCTTTTATCTTAAGTTTAATCAATATTGTTGGAAATATATGCGTTTTCCTAAAAGTGATTAATGGGAATGTGCTTCTTTAGTTCAGTTAATTTGTTTTGTTAATTTACAGTTTAGTTCAATGTATTTTATGGGTAATTTAGATGATCAAATAACAATGCAAAACGCTACCAATTGCGTTTTCTGTGACTCAAAAGAAAGCAAATTTTTCTGCTAAAAGTTAATTATCCTATCCTTGTTATCTAACTTTAACCGTTCTATTTTATGAGAATTATAAGGTTTTTGTTACGTTTCGATGTTGCTTTAACGACGTAAGCGGGAGAAATTTACCTGCTGATGTTTTAATTTCCATTTTGATTGTTAAAGCTATTCATTTAATAATATGTCACTGTCTATTTAAATTATTTAATAAAATTGACAGAAATGTAAATTCATTCATAATATTTTAGATGGACAAGCATAAGAGTAAATAGCTCGATATGCTCAGATCCTGAAGTATTCACAATAAATACAACCAAAATCTTCCAAAAGTAATAATAATTTTTTTTTTTTTTTTTCGTTTTATGACTCAACAGAAAGCAATTTTTTTTTCTGCTAAAAATTAATTATCCCGGTTATCCATCTATACCCCTTTTATTTTTTGTGAATTATAATTTTTTTTTATGTTTAAATGCTGCTTTAACGACATAAGCAAGAAAAATTTACGTGATGTTTTAATTTTTGGATTGTTAAAGCTATTCATTTAATAATATGTCACTGTCTATTAAAATTGATAGAAACGTAAATTCATTCATAATGTTTTAGATCGACAAATACATAAGTAAATATCTCAATATGCTTAAACCCTGAAGTATTCACAATAAATACAATCAAAATCTACCTGAATTATAATAATAATAATAATAAAATAATTATTAATTTTTTTTTTATTTTCTCTTTATGATTCGTTATATCTCTTTTTTTTAGAATAAGATTAGTTGTTAATTATAGATAAAAGCATGACAATCTAAATTTGATTATAGACTCCATAAACAAGCTCTGAATTGTATTATATAATTGTATAATTATTCTATAATTTAAAATCAATAATAATACTTTTTTTTATAATTATATTTAAAAAGTTGTAATAATATTGGCATGCTTAATAATTCAAATTATTCTTTAAGTTGATAAATTTTATTGATGTAAATATTACATTTATTACTTAATTATAAGAATCATGAGAATTTTAATAAAATTAGTAAACATATATTTTGATGCAATTTCTTTAATGAAAAATTAAGTCAGTTATTTGTTAACATAAACATAAATTTGTTGCCAAAATTATATACATATATAATCAGACAGAAAAAGAGAAAAGTGCCACATAAATAAATAAGTGTAATAATTCTTACTTAATAAGGTTTTATATCCTGTTTTATAATGAGTTTTAAGCTCTTATAAAAATTTAATGTATTTCTTAAACAGAGAAGTTTCTCAAAAAAAAAAAAAAAAAGTTTTTTTTGGTACAGCAACAAAATTCTTAAGTTTGTTTTGAAAAGTGAGGATTATAGAATTATAGTTTAAGAAAGTGAAAGAAAAAAAAAAAGTATTTAATAAACTTGCCTGAAGTTAATTTGAGCTACTTAAGAATTATAAGAAAACACAAGACTTTAAATGCATTAAACGTTTTTATTTATCATTTTTTAAAGAAAAAAAGATAGTAACAAAAAAAAAAAAAAAAAATTGAAATGTAAACTTAACTCAAGAGTGATCTTCTTTATGCAGAGACAAATTGTTTTTCCCTAAAAAAAAAATTATATATTTTGTGTGTTCGAAAAACTGTTGAATGATATCAGAGGAATAAACTTGGGTCCTTGTAATTTTCTAATGGTAAAAATAGTTTTTACGCTGGAAAAACTTGTTATACCCATTGCATTGTCTTCTATTCACGTGTGAAACCAAATATTGACTTACATGGGATTAAAAAAAAGCTGAAATACCCAAAGAACTTAATCTTTTCAGTCAACACGTCTTAAGACCTCCAGACAAAGGTCCATTGCGACAACTTTGTATGCTAAATGAAAGGAGGCATCATATTATATTTTTTTTTTACGAAGGAGAAAAGATGACACAAGAGAACTTATTAAAAATACTGAATAGCTTTTATGGGAATTGAGAAACAAAGTTTTGGAATTATTTTATACCTGTTAGATCTTTTCGAGTGATCTGTTGTTTATGATTAATGATAGTACTTTCTAATAAAAAAGTGTCTTTAAAAATCTTTAATGCAAATAAAGTTGATAAAATAAGCAGATTGTTTAAAAATATGATGAACAATAAAATTTTTTAAATATGAGATTTTTAATCTATAAATAATACTTATGAAGGAATTAAAAATAATTTAGTAAGCAAATATTTTGAAAAAATACATAAAGATCTTTTCAAGATATTGTCATTGGTGATTAATGATGTTACTTGCCAATAAAAAAAAAGTTGTCTTAAAAAATCTTAAACGTGAATCCTATTACTGAGGTAAACTGTTTTTTAAATAGGAAGAACACAACACGTTATTAAATAGAAGTTTTTTAAAAAGATAACACAAGAGAACTTATTAAAAATACTGAATAGCTTTTATGGGAATTGAGAAACAAAGTTTTGGAATTATTTTACCAATTATATCTTTTCGAGTGATATGTTGTTAATAATAGTACTTTCTAATAAAAAAGTGTCTTTAAAAATCTTTAACGCAAATAAAGTTATCAGATTGTTTTTAAATATGAGGTACAATACAATTTTATTAAATATGAGGTTTTTAATATGTAAATAATACTTATGAAGGAATTAAAAATAATTATGTATCTTTTCACAATATTTGCTTACTAAAAGATCTTTTCAAGAGATATGTTATTGGTGATTAATGATGTTACTTGCCAATAAAAAATGTTGTCTTAAAAATATTAAACGTGAATCCTATTACTTAGGTAAACTATTTTTTTTAAATAGGAGGAACAAAACACATCATCAAATGGAATTTTTAAATATGAAAATGATATTTATTCAACAGGTTAAAACAAATTTGTTTACATTTTTTTTTAAAGTTGAATTAGGCGTTAAATAATTGAATAGTTCAGATGATATTTAATATACTGAAATAACAGTTCTTTTTCTTTTATTTATGAAAAATTATGTTATCTATTTATTTATTGTTAAAAACATAATTTTTCTAATTATGTTTTTTTTTTTTCATATTAAATGAATTTTTAGATTATATCAAATGAGAGGGTAAACATTTGAACCTGAGTCTCCATAAAATGTGAGTAACTTTTGTATTTATCTAAATGTTATATTTTTTATAATATTTTTATATTATTCCTTTTTACTTTCCTTTTCATCAAAACATATCATTACACGCATTTAATTGAAATTAAGCTTTCATAAGAGTAGAAACAGCATGTAATCTCAGTTTGATGTTCAGTGATTATAAATTCTTTGATAGCCCACTCATAACACTCTAAATTACTCATCTTCATATACTGCGTACTCAGCTTCTTAACTGTACTGATTTATATTGTGAAGTTTTTTTTACACGCATTACACGCATTTAATTGAAATTAAGCTTTCATAAGAGTAGAAACAGCATGTAATCTCAGTTTGATGTTCAGTGATTATAAATTCTTTGATAGCCCACTCATAATACTCTAAATTACTCATCTTCATATACTGCGTACTCAGCTTCTTAACTGTACTGATTTATATTGTGAAGTTTTTTACACGCATTTACACGCATTTAATTGAAATTAAGCTTTCATAAGAGTAGAAATAGCATGTAATCTCAGTTTGATGTTCAGTGATTATAAATTCTTTGATAGCCCACTCATAACACTCTAAATTACTCATCTTCATATACTGCGTACTCAGCTTTTTAACTTTACTGATTTATATTGTGAAGTTTTTTTTGTAGCTGTTAATATTTTTATTTTATTAATTATCTTGAATTATTCAATAAATTTTTTAAATACTTTGTGTTTCGTAATGCATGATGTACATAATGTGCAACCTACTTTTACTGTAGTCTCTTTTGATATCAAATTTATTTCAATACTTAAAGAGCATATTAATTTTATGTATCTTAATAATATATAGAAGGACAAGATATTGTAAATTTTATGTAAAATATAATGCCCTTTAGCATTTTGGAAGCACTGCATATGTCCACAGTATATGAATAGTTTAAATAATGCATTAGTATTAAATCTTTATTAATAAAAATTTTAATATACTTATTGTATTATTCGTATTCATGTTAGAAAATATCATACTATTGTCATTTAAATATTTAATAATAACTTTGTATTAATTTCTTTTAAATGAAATATAATAATATAAATATTTATAGCCAAATTACATTCCTGATTCAGCTAAAGTATGCACAAAAATATCTGTTAAAACTCGGTGCATAAATTATTCTTGGTTATTTCCCTATCTTATTGTATACGATTTGAACAATCATACCTAAGCCTCTTATCAATCTCTGATTGAAGTTTGCAAAAGTTTTGTAAGTTTTAAGTAGTATGTATTTTCTTTTGTGATACGCTTAAAGTATTGCAAATCATTTGAAATGGAACAATTCTATTAGTCTTAAAAGCTAGCCTTTAACTAATCTTTGTTTCCCTGATCGATCTTTTGTGATTATGCAAACGCTCAAATTGTTTTCTTTCGTTTAAATTCTTCTGAAGTAAAAGAATAAGAGTTGTTTATCCTTAAAAGATTGTTTCGCTGGTATTTATGGTGAAACTTATTTAATTCAGTGCAGTGAACTAGTATCTGGATTTGTTTAGAAGAATTGCTCATACTTGAATAAATTGAAATTATTAAATATTTGGAATAAAAGATTTAGATTGTTCTGTAATAAAAATTCTATGAAATATTCTCATGGAAGAATATGAAGTTAATTTAATAAAAAAGTTGGATTGATGATATTAATCGTGAATAACTTTGTAGGGCTTTTTTTTTTTTTTTTGAATGATTATTTAGAGCATGATTTATGGTTATGATTTGGATTTTATATTTTTGGACATATTTATGAGATTTAAATTATTATCATTGAAATTTCTTTTCAAAAGTAAAAATACATACAGCCTATAGAGTTAAACATAAGCGATTTATGATTATAATAATTCCTAAGTTATCAGAAAAAGTGCGAAATAATATTCTGTTAAATCAGCAGATAGTATAAATGTGATGTGATTGGTGGTAAATGTGATACGAAGCAGTGATACGATGTAGCAGATGGTAATAAATGTGATACTTTCAAAATGCTATTTTATTCATTTTTTATGAAAAGATTCTAACAAAAATATTTTTTGTTTCATAGTTGAAAAGCATAGTTACATTTGCATAGTTTAAATCATGGCATCTATTAAAGCTTCATTACAGAATTGAAGTTTGCCCTATAAATTTTTTTTCACCCTACTATTCATGTATGTGTTTTTGATTTTCTCTAAAACAAAAAACTTGTGTTATAAAGTATTAAATGCGATAAAATTGTCAAAGTTCTTTATTTTTTAAGCTAATTAAAGCTTTATTATTAAAGCTAAAATCATAAATAATAATATACTCTATTTTAAACAATAACTTGTACAACATTTTTTCATTCTGCATTCTTCTCGTTATTGACATTCTAATAATTAATTTTAGCAAGTGATGTAAACTTTGTAAGGATTTACCCTTAAAATTTTAAAAATTCTATTATTTAAAGTTAATAAAATCCTACATACACATGTAATATTTAAGAAAAATCTTAATTTTAAGGTTTTAATCAACATTGCTTTAAAAATAATTACTGGTAACACCTCTAGACATTAATATATATTACTCAGTCTTAGAGGTTTAGGAATTGTTTTGTAAAATATATAATAAAAATGTAAAAATTGCTATCTGGTATAAAGATTCGTTTCGCTCATACTAATAATAATTATATTATTTCAAAAGTATTTACATAATTATTATATGGAAATAAATTACGTCATAATATATGGTAATTTTCATCTGAGATCGAATGTCGTTAATGCACTTAATGGCAACTATAGATATGATATAACATGAGAGACTGTCTGCGTAATATTACGCTGAATTTATTTGCATCCCACAATGTGGTGTCATTATCCATTTATTTTCTATATTTTTCAGCACATCAAAACATGAATCTTTAATATGAAAGGTATCTGCTTTAGCATATATATCCATTTGCAAGATTCATTGAGGTTAGAAGAGTATATACTTTGCGTAAAACCCTGAGGTATCCAGGATGGAAATATGCACCCACCCCAAAACGCAGTTATTTTTAATAAAACTGTTTGAATATCTGAGAGCCGCCTGAAGCCTCTTTCTTTTCTTATTACCCGCTTTTCAACCTCCTAGGCTTCATTTTAGAGTCTCGAAAACACAACTGGAAGAGATATATCCATCGCAAATATAGAGTAACAGTTGGTACATTTTGGGTTATGAGTAAGGTTCTTCCCTAAAAGAAAAATCATGTTATGCAAACACGCTAAGTAAGGGGCTCTAAGCACGAAAGTATTGCATATTAATAAAGAAAAACTGTAAAGCCCAACTCAAAAATGTATGGGTATATCCCCTTTACGTACTTTAGGTTTTTGATTTATGAAATATTTTCATTTCAAGGCAAACAACCTAGGGATGAATGTTCCTCTAAATTCGTGACAGAGAAAAAACACTAGCATAAAGAAAATGGTTTAATTTCTTATCTACAACCAGCTTAGAATACAGTAGTATTTTAATAAAGGCAAATAGTTTTGAATAGCAGTTTTTTGGAGAACAGCCCCCTTTGATGATTCTTAAATATTGCGAATGGCATGCTTTCATTTTACGTACTGTCATGTCATGTGAAACCTTAGCATAATTCATCATATTTAAAATAAAATCTGTTTTATTAGTATTCAGTAAACTAAATTATATATGTAATGTAGATCTAACGGTACTAAATAATGATATTTTATACGGTATTATATAATATGAGAGTCTGTCTGCGTAATATTACGCAGAATTTATTTGCACCCAAAAATGTGGTGTCATTATCCATTTGTTTTCTATATTATAATTATAAATAAACCATACACAGTCCCCAAAATCAATATTTTCGTTATTGCAAAAAGCTTCTTCACATTCATACCAATTTTATAATTCTTATTATGTTTATTGAAATTTCAGAGAGCCTATAGTCATCGAAAAATAATTATAAGTCAATTTTAACCATATGTATAAGATCAAAAATTTTCTTTTTTTAAATTTCTAAACTAGCGCTTGTAAAATTTCTGTTTTTTCCTTAAGATTATCTTTTTGCAGTCTTTAAAAAACAATTTTGTATAATGTATATTAAAAAATAAAAAACTTTTACCTTTTCGGTTCATTTTTATGCTAGCAACTCGCGGCAGTTATATCGTCTTTTACCATAAAGAGTTTGAATTCATAAAAAATAAAATAAAATAAACTTAATATTGCAGTGAAAAAAAACATGAATAAGAAAAGTCTTTACAAAATTAATATTAAGAAAGTGAATTCGTATTTATTTATTTTTTATTACGAATGCGATATCGTTTAAAAAAATACATCAAAGGAAGGAATCAATTATTAATATTTAAAAATTTAATGAAATTATGAATGATAACTTTCCACGACACAGCTTGCAATTCATATCTTTAGAAATTAATTTTATGGAAAGTCAAGTGAAAAAATAAGATTTTTAACACTCTTTTCGTATAAAAAGTCAAGGATAAAATTGAAAAAAAAAAACCCAAAGAAAATGTATAAAATAAGAAATAATCTCATTATTTGTCCCGCAGGTACGATCTTTTCCTGTGACTTTTTATTTTTTTATTTTTTTTACCATTCGAGTTTCATGCAAATTGTGAACGGTTCTCATTAAACGCTATTTTTTTTTAATTCTTAACAAATTATTTTAAATGTATTTTTTAATCAGATAAAAATTCAGTTTTGAAATAAATGTTTACATATTTGACTTATTCTTTATATGGAATTCAGAATGCAAAAAGTGTAATTTATAAAATATTTAAAAAAAAAAAAAAAAAAAAAAAAAAAAAAAAAAAACCGAAAAACTTTTTATCATTTTAAATTTTTTGTAGTTTACGGAAAATTTGAAGGCTTTTTAAAAGAATTATGTTTTCCATCATATTATTGTAATTGTTATTCTTTAAATTTAGAAAGCTATAATTCTTATTTAATTTTGCATAAAGAATATTTTTTTATTTGCAACTTTTGAAGCAATACATGCCACATGAAAAAAAGGCATACAAATTTACATCAGAAACTTTATTAACATCAGAAAGATTTCCAAAAAAAGTTAGTAGCATTCTAAATGATAGATAAATAATTTCTTTAGTGAATTTCCTCAGTGATTTAAGTTTTGTTCAATTCCTACTATTAGTTCACACTCTGCCTTTATATATTTATATATCTTGTTCAAATTTTAAATCGTTAATAAAATACTTTTTATTTATCCACTCAAGTTCAAATACATTTTTTAAACTTATAGTGGATGACACTTGATGTTAATACGGTTTTTTCAAATATTTATTCTTTAATTAAATGTAATTCATTTTTAATACTTTAAATAGAGTTTTAGCAGTTTGTAATGAAAATTGAAATCAATAGGCAGTAGCTCAATCGGTCAATAATCTTGCGAAAATCAATAATTTTTTGAAAAATTTTTCAAATTATTGCTTTAAGTAGATGTTTTATCTAAATGATTTTTGAGAGTGAATTAGCAGTTTTGGCTTAGTGGTTAGAATGAAGGATTTTCTCAAAAAATAAAATTGAAGAAATTTTATTTTGTCACTTAACATTCTTATTCTGTCATATGTATATACATATTTATATTAATTGTAATTATTTAATAAAAAGTAACTAAAATAAAATTTTTTCTTTGTTGACCTAAGTAGGAATTGACTTTAAAATTTTTTTATATTACTTGTTTTTCATGAATAGAAACACTTATGCGATTCTACAAGCGTCTATAATGATGCTTTTTTCATCCATCATTATTTTTGATGCAAATATTGAAAATATAATTCTCTGACCCAATATATTCATTTTAAATTAAAATTGTAATATATTTCTTTCAAGAAATGCATTTCCTCTTGTTTAGAAAATCATTGTATAAAAAATGAAGGGTTTGAATAAATTTTCATCTTAATTGTGCTCAAAATTTTATTTTATTCCTTTGAAAAATATTTCATATTGAAACAAAAATGTTTATTTCTATGAATTTTTTAAATGATAAACATAGCAAAGATATATAAGCTTTTTTTTTCCTTTGAAAGTATGTAAAATAAAATTCAACAATACATTTATTGATATATTGTTTTTAATCTAGGCCCATAGTAAATTCAGTGAAAAAATTTAAATTGTGGTTATTAAATACTTTCAATATTAATTTCATTTCATTTTTTCGTTTAATTTTTCCCTTAAATGTTATTTATTTTTAAATGAATAAAAATCAGTGTGTTGACTTTAAATAAATAAATTTGTTTTTAAATAAATAAATAGAGAAAAATACACAAAATTAGTTTATAGTCAGAAATTTTTGATTATATGTTTTTTAAAAACGCATGCATCGTTTCAAACTTATCAATAAAAGCTTATAATGCGTATAAAATAATATAGTGACAAATTCAACAAATAGTAACAATATCTAGTTTTAAACATTTTAAATTTATTTCAGATGAATTCTTAACTTTCGTTCGTGTAAAAACAGATGCCAATGAAAATTATTATGCAGCTTTGACAATATTAATAAACACTTTGAAATTTTGTGGTTTGGAAATGCATACTTCAATTAACTTTTAAATAACTCAACCTGTGAAAAGGTTTCAAAGATATTTTAAAATTGTTGAAATACGTAACGACAGGTAGAAAGGATTATAAATTAAAAATTTAAAGATGTGAAAGTTGGAGAGTAGAAGCAAATGTTGTTTATCCTTATGACACAACACTGTTTACCTTAGTGTTATATTATAAGAAAAACATGTTGTAATAGGGTAAACTATTTGGAATATTTTATGTCAGCTATATAATAAATGTTGAGATAGGTAATTATATTAATAAAACTTTTTTAAAGAAAGGAAAAAAAAGCGCGAGTTTGCTTTTATTTAACATTAGGGGGATTCAATCACGATTTAAATAATTATGGAAATGCTTTTAGAATCTCTACAAGAGTGTTTATATTTAATGGATGATGCAATATTTTTAACAGTATGAAAATAATAGTAACATTTAAAAATTAACAATGGAAAATTTAAACGAATGCAAAAAGGCTTTTGAATATGACATAAATATAATTTTTAAACCTACAATCAGAGGAAAATTAATTTTCTTTTTGAATTTGGTATTCATACAGCGTAGGAAGGAAAAAAATCCAAATATTTGAAGAAAAACAGAAAACAATAAATTCTATTTTCCGTAATGGAAATAAACAATACTCGGTATTCTTTCAAGAACGCTGTCCGAATTCACGAAAAAATGAAATTAAATTATATAGTGCTGATTACCTGCTTACATTAACATTTAAAAATTAAAAATAGAAAATTTCAACAAATGTAAAACGCTTTTGCATATGACAATATATTTTTTTTAAACCTACAATCAGAGGAAAATTAATTTTCTTTTACTTTTGGTATTCATAGAGCGTAAGAAAGAAAAAAAAAAATCAAAATATTTGAAAGAAACACAGAATAACAATAAATTCAATTTTCTGTAATGGAAATAAATAGTACTCGGTATTCTCTCAGAATTCTGTCCGAATTCACGAAAAATAAATTATATAAAGCTGATTACCTGCTTACATTAACATTTAAAAATTAACAATAGAAAATTTAAAAAAGAATGTAAAACGCTTTTTTGCATATGACATGGATATATTTTTAAACCTACAATCAGAGGAAAATTAATTTTCTTTTTGAATTTGGTATTCATACAGCGTAGGAAGGAAAGAAAATCAAATATTTGAAAAAGAAAAACAGAATAACAATAAATTCTATTTTCCGTAATGGAAATAAACAATACTCGGTATTCTCTCTCAGGAATGCTGTCCGAATTCACGAAAAATGAAATGATATAGTGCTGATTACCTGCTTTCTTATAGATTTCTGGAAGTACTGCAGCTGGTAAATATATTCCATCGAATGCAATCCATCTTCAGCCCTGACGTTTCATAACAATTCCTCGCTTTTTCCATTTGACCTTCGCTAGAAATTTTGATCTCGTAAAAAGGCTGATCATTCCGAAAATTATTTTTACCTTTTTTTGGATTGAATTGTTGAGAAATGATTGCTAGCAAAGTCTTAAATGGACATCTTTCTTTAAGGGTACCATACATCTTATTCAGATTAACATAAATATTTAAAATTATATTATATACTACAGAGAATAAATCTAAATTAGTTTTTAATGTTTTTATTATTCATTCCTTTATATTTTAAATATGTAATTAGTAATTGTTTTATATGTTTTTTAAATTTTGATGAAAAAAATTAAAATTCAGTTAATTTATGATTATTATTAATTTTAATAAAAATTAAAACTATATTTTATTTATTTTTGTTCAAAATAGATCATGTTGTCAATAATATGCTAGCCTAGATATAGGGTTCCTACCTACGTAATTTATCTCAACGCTACTTTTATCTACTTCGTGCTCTATCTTAAAATTGCAGTATACTAAGTAGGTTGCTATTCTAAAAATAATATATACATGCATTAAATATATATAAATTTTTCGTTTCATTCAATCATTTTGTTTTTTCGGACCAGAGAAGCTATTGAAAAGAATCAAAAATTGTTACATTTGGAGTATTTCTAAATTTTGCCAATATAATTTATTTATAATTAATAATATTATGAAGCTCACTTTGCATTTCAATCGCAAGTTTTTTTAAAATAAATATTTCAATGAAATAAAATATTTTCTTTCCTACCACAGACGGAACTTCAGAAATGTTGTCGTCTGTAAAAATTTTAAGGTAACAATTTCACATTTAAAGTCGTTTTGAAAGGTAACCCAAAAACTCTCACTGATTTTCAAAGTGATATGCTTTATTCACACCGAGATCATCGATTTATCGATATCGATGCAGCGTAAGCCATCATTAGACCCTAACCTGATCTCCCCAGTTTACTAGCTGTCCACTTTACCACTGGGCCACGGGTCACACTAACACAATATTTAAGTTACATTTGTCTTTGATTCAACTTTTAATCATAAAGTCGATCTATAAATTTCACCGAAATACAGTTACACAAAAAATCACTCATGCAAAATTGTTCTTCTTCTTATTCTGCTTTTGATACGTTTTAGGATTTTGAGAGTTAATCGATGCAATTTATTATATTATATGTTAATATACTTTTGTAAATATTATTTGTATACACAATGGTATCTAACGGTAAGACCGAAGAGATTTTGAAAAAATCTATGGAAACAAATTGCTAGTTAAAAGTTTCTCGTTCACAATTTCTTGTTATTTATGCAATTGTATAGCATCTTTTTATAATTATATTTTAAGTTGTTTTTGCTGTCGTATCCCCTGAAGAGTACAAGAAAATCAGATATCGTGGTGCTCCCAAATAATATTGGCTATGTTGATTGCCAACTCGAGTATAAATCCTCTTCCAAAAGGTGGTCCTAGACAATGCATGGCGGCTGCAACAGCTGGGCAATCAAAGCCATGATGAGGAGTAAGCTTGACATCAGGGCAGCTGCCACATTTTTGGTATTTTTAATGAAATTCTTTCAATCAGCAGAATTTTCATATTTTTGTGGTGCTTCATTCTTAATCTTGTGAGTAGTAGATGTTTTTCTGTCAACATTTAGTTCAGTAATTTGGTATTTAGTTTTGATCTTAGAAGGAATTATAAATTTAGATTTTCCAAGGAGTTTACATCTGCAAGGGAAGTAAAAAGGGCAATCTGATACAGATTTCAGACATTCTTCGCCAAATAATCTGCACTTTCATTTAATTTCAAATCCACATGGTAATATCTTAATAGATAGCCTATTGATAATATCTTAATTCTTTGGGGATTTTTAAGGGACAGTAAAAATTTATATAAAAGACAAAAAAATATCAAAAAGAAGAAATTTTAATTTTTATGTAAAGAAATTATTTTCATTATTGAATATGTTTTATAATATGGTCGAGTAAATCAAAATCAAAATAATAAAATTTTATTAAAATAGTGGTATTAGAATCAATACAAGTAAAAAAAAATTCAGGTTTAATTTTATTGGTTGGTATAAAATTTCATCGTTATTTTTTTCTTTCACAGTAGTCAAACCTCGGAAATAATTTTCCTTTTTAAACAACTCATTTTGATAAATTTAAAAACTTTATCTAAATTTATGTTCAGTATACTAAAATCTCTAAAAAGTATATTATATTCCAATAAATATAATGATAAAAAATATATATATAAATGTAAATGCAAATATATATATATGTGTAACAATGGAGATAATGTATGCTTATTATCATGAAAACATTTAACAGATTTTAGAAACACAATATTTATAATCCTTAGTTTTCAATGAATAGATATCACATTCTATTATTAAAAAAATTATTTTCCTCTTAGCAGACGTATAATAAATAATTAAATCTTAGTTTTTTTCTAAATTGAACAAAAAGAATATTTACTAATTTCGGTAAATAAAAGATTATGTAGAGCATTTGAAAGTTTCATATTTCACAATGCCTTTTAGCATATAAAAAGAATGACATTTTCTAAAGAAATATTTTCAGTACATTTTTGCCATTTAAAGAATTTTATACAGCAATAATAAGTATTTGTTTAAATACACAATTTTAAGACAAAATATCAAATATTTTCGAAATATTTAATGAAAATTTAATTTATAACATGTTTTGGTTAATATATTAAATTCTTTGAAATGTGATTATTTTCAACTGCATGGGATTTTTTTAAAATGATAAGTTAATTAAATTTTTATGGAAAGAAATTTTCAACCTGGAATTAAGTAGCTCTAATCTGCTTTTCTTATAACTTACAGTCTTAAAGTATAAATAGTACAAAGAAATATTTTTCGGTGAAAATTAGATTACTTGTTTCACTCTAATCCGATTATTTTTCTATTATACTATAATAAAAAATCTAATAAAGTAAGCAACACCATTTTCAGTGGGCATTTTAAAAACACACTGGTTTGGTAAATTAATTCTTATTGAAAGAATATAAAAAACATTTTCATTAGTTTTTAAAATGAACAGCAGAAATTTCTAAATGAATTATATTTTAAATCTACGTATAATTAATTAAAAAAAAAAATGCTTTATTAACTAATTCAAAATTTAAGTATTATTATTTGAGCAACAATTCTGTTTTTGAATAATTTATGTTAACTTAAAATTCTGATGGCTTTATGCTTTTCAGCTACTAAGCTGAAAAAAAAAAATCTTAAGGGATATATATTGTTTTTTATTCAAAAATAAAATAACATCGCACATAATTAATAAAATTTATGCAAAAATAAAAGTAAAATTATAAATAAAAAGTAATAAATAAGTATCGAAACTATTATAAAGTTTTCAAAAGTTTCTTATAAAGTATTGTTATTGTTTGAATGCTTATTTCTGTGTAAATTTATTTTTATGACACAGTTATGTTTATTTAATTTTTTTTAAATCATCTCTTATTAGAAATTAAACATTATAATATCCTATTTTTAAACATTTATATCAAAGCGAGGTAAAAATTATAGTAAATAAAAATGTTTTATTTACGTTGGTTATGGAATTTTCATCAAAACTTTCAAACCCTTATTGAAATGATTGAAAGTTTTTTTGCAGCATTATCAAAGGATTGTAAGGATAAGCTATACATTACAATACAGAAGGAAAATTATAAGGATAAGTTATACATTACATTACAGAAGGAAAATTATAAGGATAAATTATACAATGCAGTATCGAAGGATCATTTTATATCTGAGTATCCTATATCCAACATACCTTTTACTGAATTCCCGACAACCTTCATTCGAAATTTTTTTTGTGAAAATATTTCATATGCATATTGTTGTTTCACATTAAAACTTATTTTATAAGACACTTACAGTTAAATTACACAGATTTCAGATATATTTTCGTTAAATTACATTCATTTAGCAAATATTAGTATTAAATACATATCATATGTAAAAAGTCTTAAATTTAGTTAAATCATCTAAATAAAGAAAAAAATTCCCATAATAAAGAAAGGTTAATTATTTTAAATAAATTTGCATTTATATAAGTTTATTAGTATAATTATTATTGAAATTATCAGCAAATTCAATTAAATTCAAGATTTTATCTTGTTTTCAAACAAAAAAAATAATTAAAATTACTTAATTCCGCACACATATACTATGACAAAATTTTTCTAGTAAACATGCAGGAATGGAGAGTGGGAATAATTGATAGTAATCCTTTTTTTTTAAAAAGTAAAAATAAATCAACTTCCTTACATTTTCATTTAGTAAAGTTTCTTTGTAATCCTTTACATCTATTTTTTTAGTTCAAAATTCCACATCGTCATTATTTTTCAATTTTTTCTAGTAGCACGTACGTGCACATCTATAATCATAGGTAGAAAAAAAAAAAAATTAAAACCGAAAAGAAACATGGTTTGCAGAATGTGATTGATAAAGGCACCGTGACACATGAATCACGTAAAAGATTTATTGCATCTCAAACATTTTGTATAGCACGTGTTATGTTATATTTTTGTATCAAAACAATTTGCTCTCCTATTTAGTTTTATATGTGATGCGTATCAAGTAAGATTTTGCCAATCACACAAAATTAACATTAATATATTAATCCTCTGCAGTATAATTTGATATAAGTATCCTTTTTAAAAGTAAAAATAAATTAGGCTTCTTCAGTTTGCAATTCGTAAATGTTCATAATGACCCGTTATAATTATTTATTTTTAGTTTCAGAAGATACACATTATCAGTTTTTAGTAGCACATACACTTATTTAAACATAGACGTAAAAAATTAAAACACTACAAAAAATGGTATGAGAAATGGGATTTATGTGATTGATAAAGACACCGTGACACATGAATCACGTAAAGATTTATTGCATCTCAAACATTTTGTATAGCACGTGTTATGTTATATTTTTGTATCAAAACAATTTGTTCTCATATTTAGTTTAATAAATGATGCCTATCAAGTAAGATTTTGCTCATCACACCAAATTAACTTTCATAAAGGAATCTTCTACAGCATAATTTTATATACGCATCCTTTTTTTTAAGAGTAAAAATAAATTAGGCATTTTCAGTTTGCAATTAGTAAATGATCATGATGACACGTTATAATAATTTTTTTTTTAAAATTCAGAAGATTCACATCATTAGTTTTTATAGTAGCACGTACACTTCTTCTAAGTTTGAAATTATTTTTAAATAAAATGTATAAAGTTTTATGTAGTTTTTTTTTTTTTATAAATCTTACATAAAAGTTAATGTAAAAGATTGGTTTATTGTTAGTTTGTCTCTCTATGGTCATTTTTTGAGCACTTTAGGCTATTTAGTCCGAAATCTACAGTTTTAAAGGGAATTCAGAACCACTAAAAAAATTCCATACCACTGCCAGCATTGGAATCTAAAGCCTGTAGTACTATACCAAAGGAATTGACCATTTGGCCGCATGTAAAAGTTTGAGTTAAATTCTCTGATAATTCATTTCGATTCAGTTTCTGCGATTATTTTAAAGATTATTAACGCCAAGATTACTTAAGCATTTTATCTTGGCTTTAATAATTTTAATTTCTATCACTTTTAACATCATAATAAAGGCATTTGTGATAAAATGTCATGCATTTTGATAATAACATTAAAAGGATACGATATTAGGACCAAAATTAAGGTTTTTAACGTATTCGAGTATTATCTTAATTAACATACATTTATATTTAATTTTTTTACAGGTAGAATCTTTGATTTTCAAACATTTAAATATCTGAATTTTTAAAATTGATATCTGAAAAGACTTTTCATTTCCAAATTGATATAAGGTCATGTTATAAATCCGCTTTCTAAACTGAAAATATTATTATATTAGATGTAATATCAAAAGAAATATGCAGCTTGAATTGGCATTAAATATCGTACAATTATGTTGATTTGGATTATTGAATTTTTGAACTGAATCAAGCCTATATTATTAAATACTTTCATGAAATAAAACTATTGATTTTCAATGACCTATTAAACTATATATTTAAAAAGGTCATTGAAATATAAAAACTATATATTTCAATGACCTTTTTCTTTACTAAGCATAATTCAAAATCATGATTTTCTTAATGGAAAACTTTATGCATTTAATTTTCTTTAACTAAAACATTCAAATAAGCAAGATATTTCAATTTATTACTATCTTTATTGTGTTTTATGTATCATAATTTTGTAATGAACTGTTAAAGAATATATGTGTTCGAGTGTTTTACTAAATATCGATTTTCAATATGTGCGCAATCTTTATTTTTTTGTATTAATATATAAATAAATATAAGAGTTAATTTTTATTTTCATTTTATTTTATAATTTATTTCAATAATATAGGCTTCTTAATTTTTTTAATAATAAAATTTTTCGATTTATTTACTTGTCAAGCATTTTAGTTTATGTTGACTTTAATTTGTATTGGCCTATTTGATTTATTCAGTAAAATTTGCTGCTTGCACTTTATCTGCTAGCTACTGCAATTTATCTCTCTAGAAATTTGATACTTGCAATTTATCTTTCTAGAAACTTGCTACTACAATTTATTGAAATGAATCATGAAATTTATACAAATAAGCTCTCCTTATTTTAAAAGGAATTTATTATTATTTTTAATGGTTAGGAAAATATTTTATTGAAAGCTCAAAATTCAGGAAAATACTCACTAATATATGTGATACATCTTATCTAAAACTTAATTTTAAGATACATTAAAAGATACATTTTATTGCATTAAATCTACTAAAATTAACCTTTAGGATTATGTATAACGAAATTTCAAGTTGCTGAAGATAAAAGTAAAAATTCAATCAATAAAACTAAAAATAATTTTTAAAGTGTCTGTTTTCAGTAGAACCGGTTTTCAATTAAGTTCATTCATTAGTTTCGTTGATGGATATTATGAACAATTAATTATTCGGATGTTATGAAGTGATAATTATCACAAATGAAGCTTAAGGCGTTTGCTAGTTTCCATCACTTATCGTTAAATAAAATAATGATCTTTTATCAGAAAAAATGAAACCTTAAATGAGTTTCAATTTCTGAGAACTAGAAGTGTAATGCCTTCGGGTAATTCTGTATAAAGTTATAAAATAATTAATACGCTCTTGTTATTAACATTCCTTAATTAATGAGTAATGATGTTCTATATTATTAATTTTGATTTTAAAAATTATTTTTAAATACTGATATTTATCTAATACTTTATTGTTTAAACTTTTAGTGAGGCAATATTTTATATAATGCAAAAAAAAAAAAAAAAAAAATCTGGGGACGATTTGTATGATCAGTCAATGTATATTATTGTAATAATGAATCACATTTAAAGAAATTATAAGACACATATTTGATTCATAAAAAATTTAATAAAATGTATTTATATTATTTAAATATTAAATCAAATGACATAGCAAAAATACACCTCAAGAATAATAGTAAAATGAATGGATGAAAAAAAAAGAAAAATTTCTATTTTTTTAAAAGTTAGATGTAAATCCGATATCAGTATTTAAATTCCTTAAATATATTTTAATTTTTGTTGAATACAAATTTTTTATGATTAAAATCAATCTTTAACTATCAAATACTCACTTATTTTATTAATCCTTTGTAAATATATGCATTTCAACACATAAATTACAGAAAAGTAAAGACGATCTTCATTATTGTTTTATTAATAAATTAATAACATGAATGTTATCCTGAATCAGTTTAATAAATTATCCGTATAATTTTGATGATTCTAGTAACATGATCCTAATTATTCTTTTTTATTAATAAATTAATAACATGAATGTTATCCTGAATCAGTTTAACTATCGGAATAATTAAATTCTTAATGTGATGAACTCTCAGTATCATTTTGATGATTCTAATATTGTATTTGATAGTTGTTTGCGAAATTTAACAATTTATTCAAATAATAAATTCCATTCCAATATAATAAAAAGTATCTAAAAATAATTTTTAATGCATGATACTAATACAATGAAGGAGCAACAAAATTATCGTAGGGAGGGACAATTGAAATTTGAAAAAAAGATTTCTTAAATTGGAATGGAAATTTTCTAATTTAAAATGCGTACAATATTCATAAACTTATAGAGATACATTTATTGATAATGAAAATAAAGTACATTCTTTAACGTATTTAAAAATGCAATACTGACTGAAATCTTTCTTTGTAATGAATAAATTAACTAACATAACGCATAAATATATTTTCTAATCTCATGTAGTTATAAGACTTTATGACTTTTTTTTTTTGAGCAAGCTAGCAATTGTATTGTCTCTGTTTCATTATTCTAAGGAAGGATACAGGCTTAAATGAATTCAATTTCTTTTCAATGCAAAGAGTTTCTAGAGTTATGATAATAAATCACTCTCTATTCTGGAAAGAAAATCAAGAAACAGTTTCCTCTACATCAAAAACCTTTTCAATTTTCGCCCCCTCTTAAATCAGGCAAAGAGAGAAAATTCAAGAAGGAAAAAAAAAAAAAAATTGGCTGCTAAAACAATCGAAACCTCGCCTTCTCCAAGTTTTTTTTCTCTCTCTTTATAAACAAAGATTACTTAGACGCCTAAGGGCATTAGACTGAACCTTTACCTTATTATATTAACGATTTTACAGCCAGTTAGTTTACTGAATTTTTATTTAATTATGTAGAGGTGATCCGCTTCCATGGAATATGATTTTAACGCTTAGTTCATGATAGAGAGAGAGAGACTAGAGCTGTTGTAAAGCAAAGCAAACTATTAAACACACTGACTGCGATGTTAAAGAATAAATAAAAAAAATGAACAGGAAAATCACATTGTTTTGCGTTTATTGAGAAATTTAATTAAAGTGCGACCTTCTCCAAGTTTTTTTCTCCTTTAAACTCAGCTGATTTAATTTGGTTAATAAGGACACAGAGCTTCGTTTCAGTCAACATGCCAAGTTATTTACTTAATTGAAAACAGACGAGTTGCTAATCAGACATAAATCAAAACGCACAGTGAGATCTCAGCCACCATGTTTGTTTAACGCCTTTAATCGAAAGAAAAATAAACCTGATTTTCTTTTTCGACACTGTAGAACTACCGAGGGTTATAAGAAAGGTATCAAGACAAACTTTGAAAATGGCTTCTTCGTTAATTAAAAAACACGGTCGAACTTTCGACTGATGCAGTTCCTTAATTGCCGGTGTCTCAAAGCTGGTATCCAAATTGAAACTAGTGAAAATTAAATTGATTTTGTCGGTAGCATTGTCTTAAATTCTCAAATAAAAACTGTTAAAATTCTGTGTATGAATAGTGTTATAAGCATCTGATATGGAAATCCTGGAAATTGATCTGAAGCTTAATAACTCAAAGTTTACAAAAATCCATATATAATTATATATACATATATCTAAATCGCCAAAATCATGCAATTAAAAAAAAAAATTGAAATATGCATGTATGTATTAAAATTTATATATTATGATGGTATCGGCCAATACAATACAAAAAATGAGGGATTATATATTAAGGCATGATAGCATGGCCTGGAGGCCGAAAATCCTGAGGACATATTTGTTTCAGAAGGACCCTATTTGTGCTAAGTTCTGAACAGACAAGAGAACTGACATGAAAATTTCCATGGCTACATTGGAAATGTTCACGATAAATCTGTAAGTCAAAAAATATCCCTGCATATATATATTATAGTGGTGTCATACAATAAAATAAACAGAGTTAATGTATATTAGAACATGCTAACATGGTCTGGAAGACGAAAACTCTGGTGGACATATTTGTTTCGGAGGGGACATATTTGTTTCCATATTTTGTGCTAAGTTCTGAACAGACATGAGAACCCGAACTGAAAATTTCCATGCCTACATTGTAAATGTTCACGATAAATTTGTAGGACAAAAAAATATACCCTTTAAGCCTTAGAAAGAGCGTTGGAACACCAAGATGTATACTTCGGAGTTATTAATTCCAAATTAGTATATCAAGTGAGGGGATGTAGTGTAGCTCGTGGAGCATTCTAGGTAAAATTTAATCTGCTGCATGCCTGTCTTTCTAGTAACGAAATACCTCAGATCAAAATGCCCGTTAAAAAAGATTTATTTCAACATTTTTAAGAAATTGATTTTATAATTTATATACATAAATCATAGAATGACAGATTTTTGTTCACTTATATGGCTATCTTATAGTGCAGTTAAAGGAAAAATCATTATTTAAAGTTATATACTATACAACTGTATTCTGAAAGAATGATTTATTATTTTTTTTGGCCTCGTATTCCATTCTTACTTTGTCATAAATATCATTTATTTCAATCACACGAAGAAACTAAAACTGCTTTACTATAAAATGGGAATCCGATTACCAAAAACTTTTTAAAAAGGATTAAATAAATAAAATTTTTACGTGTTATATTTCATTTTTCTCGAAGTATAGTGCATACATTCAGTAATAAATAAAATTCCGTTTATTTGTTTTTCATTACAATCCACTAAAATATTGATTCTTTAAAATTTCATCAAATGGCTTTAAAATAAAAACTTAAAGCATTACATAAATTCATACGTATATAATTTTACCTTAAAATAACAGCCAAGTCATGTAACAAAATAAGCCTGGATTTAATTTTAGAGTCATTAAAAACTCATTATTCATTGTAACTGCAATATAAGGATATGAAAATATAGGCACCATTGACAGTCAGCCTTCATTTTTCATATTTTTCAATACTTCAACTGCAGGTCATTGCAGTAGAAGATGCCTGCCTGCATTTTGCCAGTAAATCGGTAGATGAATGTGCATTGCGGTTACCAATTTTGGCGAACTTTCAAATTCGATATTCCTTCAAATCTTTTGAGTACGATACAAACTTAGAATGGTTCGATTAAATTTATCAGATTGTGTAGACTTTAATATGGTTGGAATTTTATTCCACCAACAGCTGGTTCAAGTCGATATGTAAATTTATTTTTGCCAGTTTTTTTTTTTTCCATCTGTATTATCACTTTTCTATTGTGAGTTTTGGATTTTTAACATAGAAAGCCAAAAAAATGTATTAAGATTTATTTTAAGACCTAACAAAAAAAAAAATCTGGAAAGTGTTAAATTCAATGTTTATGTATTTCATTTCCCTAATTTAATAGAAGCACTAAAGTTACTGTAGTCTTACTTTTTTTTTTATAGTTCATTTTTTCATCTTTTCATATTTTAACATTGCAATGGATATCAAACGAAAATTTCTTTTTTATAAATTTATTTATTTTATCTACAATTATTTTTGACAATTTTTTTTCTTTGTGATAAAAAAAGTTCTCATTCATATCCAAATCCTTAACAAATAAGTTATTTCAATTATAATAAAGATTTATTACAATACTATTAATCAGAAATTGTCGTAACAATCAAGTTAATAATGTACGTTTAATTAATAAAATTACTTTTGAAAAGTATATGGCATTTAGATATATATTGGTCTATTACTGTTCTTAACGAAAATATAACTAAATGATTATTGATTTACTATAGAACATGTTAAGACATGTAAATTGTTTTCTTTTATTTCTGTTGTTCAAATCTAATTTCATAAGTAAAATTGCACTGCTTATTGTAAAATAATTATTTGTTTAATAAAAACTTGACAGCTGTGCAAATTCGTATTTTAATTGCATTTTATGAAAACGTAATCAAAAATAATATGAATCTAAATCAGCAAATGATGTACCTTAGAGAAATTTGATATTAAATGGTTGTTTTTCTATTGAAAATATTTTACTATTACAAAAACTATTTATAAACAATGAATTATATTAAACGATAGCAAAAACAAAAATTAAGCGGACTGCAAAACATTTTTTAAAAAATTTATCTGCTTTTCATACGTCTGAAATATTTATTTTTAAGGAAAAAGTTTGCAAATGGGATACTGTGAAATAAACACTATTCCACAGGGATATAACTTGAACAAATATCTTCAGAAAAATTGATTGAATATTTAAATCTTGAAACAATTATTCACGTATGTAGAACATTTAATTCTAAATTTTTACAGATGATATAATTTATCAAATAATGTATATTCTATTGGAATCTTTTGCACAGGACGTATATGTTATCTAAAAAAAAAAGTATACGCAATTTTTTCTGGAAGTTTTGCACAGAGTTAGCAAATAGCAATCATGATGCAGACATCGATTGATTATGTATAAAGAATAAAATATGGGAATGAATGATTGTTGCAGAAATTTGGGCCATCTATCAGTGCACCTCTTATTTTTTAGTTAAGTAAAAAAGTATGATATATGTCATGTTATAAAGGTATGGTTATAATATACAGATGATAGTATGACAGCAGTTTAACAGAAATATTTGATGGTTAATTTTATAATACACAAAAGTAAAAAATAGTGAATGAAATTGGCTAATCTTGGAAGATAAGTTTTGGCATCTAAAAAGAAAAAACTGTACCATCCAAAGTGATTATAGAATTCAACGCAAATCTTCAGGCCACATAATCAATCATTGTAGTCTGAATGGAATTACATAAGCAAACATTTTGGCTGAATAATAATTTGCAAGTAACAAATTTATATGCAACACATTGTATTTAGTGGATCTTTAGTGTAACTCCTGGTTAAATGATATGCAGAAGAAGTACATTTGGAAACATTTGTCATCATGTGCATTGTTCTCACACAACACTTTAAATAAGTTAACAATGTCATATCCGTATATAACACATGAGTAAGATTCTCTCATCATTTATCAACTATTCATTGTATTCAACAGACTTGATTATAAATCTAAATAAGATAGACAACAATGTCTATATCCGCATTTAACCAACTAAAGGCATTCTATGATGCAAATTACATTACATTATTTTCCAAGATGATAATTAACAAGATTTTCAACTAAGCTTGCTTAGTCAAACACCCCAAAGAATCCAACACAACGAAGAAAAAATATCTGCTCAGAATCCTGAGTTTTAGCTGTTAATAAATTTGAACAACTTTAAGGAAATTTTTACAAGAGAAAATTTAGAAATAAATATCCCAAATTATTATCACCATCCTTTATCTGAGAATAATGATTTATTATTTTTTATTACTTTTTATAAATTATATAAATCAATTTTTTTTGTTCCAAAGACGGTCGTAGGCTTTCAATAAAATATTTTAAATTTGTACCAAAATAATCTTGAACCAAAACTTATTACATGCATTATATGATTATTTGCAAGAAACAACAATGAAAAATATATTTCTACAAAGGAAAAAATAATATCAAAATAATTTTATGAAAATTGCGTTTGCTGATCAAGAAATATTAAATATAAACATAAATTCAGTTTCTTATAACAGGTTTAAAAGTAGTATATTGAATTGTTTATTAATAAGATTGAAGGATATTTTAATATTTTATGAAACATGTCTTTTAAACACTTAATTTAACAAATCTGAGTTTTTAAAATTTTGATTGAATGATTTTCATTTGATCCAAAACATTCATGTGACATACCTTCTTATCATCTTTTGTTTTATCACTGTTATCATTGGTTGCTTTCTCAAGCAACAAAGAAAGCAATAAATGAATTCAATAGTTCCATTCTATTTAGAATCCTTATTCCTGCATTATCTAAAGAGAGGAGCAGTTTTTTTTTTAGTCCCAGAGTACTACATCACAATTCATAAGAAGACACAATTGAAGAATAGGACCAGGTACAGTCGAATAGTATCGTTAATTCGCCACAAGATTTAGACCTATTAAAAATTCTCGCACTGATGAAACTCCAAAGAGCAATCTCTCATCTAAAACCGAAGAGAAACACTGTAATTGAATGAAAGCTCAGTGTAATTGATGCCAATTACATTAGTAGATATCGTTCAGAGGGAAAGCAACGATTCTTTTTTCTTTCGAAGAAATTGCTTTCATTCCCTACTTTATCTTAAAGTTTCTTCTTAACTTTTCTTATCTGCTGAGTATGGGACCTCGTAATGCACTTTTCAACGGAAAGAGAGACCAAAGTGGCATTAATGAAGTTTTAAAAGAAAAATAAAATAAGAAAAAAATATACTTGAGATTCCTTTAAATAAGAGAAAGAAACGGATTGCGAACTCTTGCTCTTTCCCTTGGTGTTGCTTTTTTAATAGTTGGTTTTGATTTCTCAGTTTCGATCGCTTTATTTTGTGAGCGTTTTAACTTGCTGGAATAATAATGTGACTTTTTTTTTTGTTCGCTGTTGTTTCTTTAAAAGACGGCAATCTCAAGAAAATTTTAACATGTTATTTTTATTCTTTTCCCTCACACGTTCACAAAATAAACAACATTTCATTTGGTAGATAAAAGTAAACAATTTTTAAAATCATGAGGGAATCAGTTAAATCTGTTTTAAAATATTCTTCTTTTTTTAATAATATTCCTGAAATATTAAATATTTAACTGAAACTGTGTGATACATTTTTTAAAAAATGTTTACAAAAAGTTAAAAACTCAGTTTTTATGTCCATTTATAATGATTTGAAGATAATATAAAGGTACAATAGACGACTATATATATACTATTAAAGTTACCGCTAAAATGCAGAAATCGGTTATTTTGCAGATTATCTTAGGTAATGTGCAGATTAATTCAGGGAGATCCGTTAAAATGCCAAAAATTGTTTCATTTCTCATGAATTGTTGCTCTTACATTTTGCATTTTTACTTTCACATTTTCTTCATAATTGCGTAAAAAGAAAAATATAGATCTGTTACTTATTTATTATAATTTCTTTTAATTTGATATTTGGAAGCAATATTCATTTAAAATAATTTTGCGATAAATTTAAAACAAATCTTAAAACTTCAAATAATTTATAATTATAAAAACGCAAGAAGGGTGTTATGAGAAAATTTGGAACTCAAGGTTAGTGGGAGATAGTGCAATAATTGATGCTATTATTTGTAATCCAGGAAATCAAGAGTAAAATGGTTGTTATTATATATATAAATTTATATGCGTATATATATATATATATATATATATATATATATATATATATATATATGCATATAAATTTATTATAAGCAATGTTAATATTTTTCACAATTTTAATGACTAAAACTTATAATGTCGCAATTTGAGGGTTTTTAATAGATTTTTTTATGTAATATAACAAAAATAGCCTCGTTATATTGCCCTTATATTTCAAATCCTTGTTATGCTGAAAATAATAGGGATCACCAATTCCAAATTTCTATGCGTTATTTAATAAGTTATCTCTTATATAACTACACGATGCTCAGAAGTCATATAATAATTCAATAAATACAATTTCACCTATTTTATTAAAAGACATGCATCTCAAAATCATTGCATGATTACAGCTATATTTGGTTGTTGGTCTGAGAGTCTTAAATTTTTATTTCAAGAGTAGTACTTGGCTTTTGTAAAACCATTTTCTTTCTATCATAGTTAAATATATTAATCTAGCATTTATCGAAAAAAATTCTTTTTTTTCCAGAACTATGCTAGTTTGTTGATGTACTCTTTGGCAAACACAAGTCTTTTATGTCTAATCATGTCGATTATGTATGATTTTTTTCAGAAGCTCTTTGCCCTAAATTTGCAATTTGAAGGATATTCGAATAATTTGAGTGACTATAGTTCCTGATGTTGAAGCAACATCAGCAGTTGTTTCTAGTTCACTAAGGAAATGATTTTTTAACGATTGTTTAATGATGTCTCTTTTTTCTGGCACTTAACTGCTATGGATAACCAGATAGCAATTGATTTCCTGTTAATTCATTAATTTTTCTTGTTTGTAACGTAACGAAGACTAGAAAAGGGGCCTGATGTCAGAGTGATTAGCGCTCTGGCGCTCGGTGTCACAGGTTTCGGTTTCGAGTACTGGCGGTACCATGGATGTTTATAGTGGTTAAGAATTCAATTTAAACCATAGAGTGTAGAGCTGACAACCCAACCCCGTAAAAAAGAAAATATCTCATGTTTCAAAACCTGCCAATAGGCGGACATTCTTGGCCTACCATGGGATTATTGCGGCAATGAAGAAGAATAACACTAAATTTAACTTTTTAGTTATTTCTCTGTAAATCCACATTCAAAAAGAACTATAATCTATTCTCGTTAAACGATAGAAAACTCACCCTTCCGACAAAGCCATGCAAACTGAAAATGTCAGAAAAGTTACTCCATCATGTTATATATCTTTTAAGAAACATGTGACTTATGTTTGCGAAAATATTTGAATATTGCGCTTAAGAATATTTAAGTAAAGAAACAATCTCATGGACACCAATATTTTTAGCGTGATATAATGTCACTCTAATATTTAAAATGAGTTTTATCCCCATTTAGGGAAAAAATTAATGCATGTTTATTTGTGTTTATTAAGTAAATTAAGTAATAGCTAATAAATGTCACAGCTGTTTTCGGTGGGTATTCATACAAAATAAATGTTGTTTGCAAATGTTTTTTGGTTCATTGTTTATGTGTTACAAATCATAAACCATCAATAAGTAACCTTTTTATAACAACTTTGTAAAATATTGAACAGGATTCGCTAATTACGTAATATTAATAATCATATTGAAGGATTTTGAAAAATTTATTTTAGAAATATTACAAAGACTTTGAAATCCTACTTTTACATCCTTACCCAATGTTTTTATCTGCGAGCTATTATAATCTTTTATTAATTTTTCAAATTTAAGATGAAAATTTACTTTATCGCTTTATCCAAGTATCTCTATAATTTATAATGCCTTTGTCAACAATAAACTTCAAAAAATGCTGTTTGTGAGGTTTTTCAAAACACTGTTTATTTATTTAGTAAGTACGATTCCCCTAAAGTGAATTTTTTTTCCTCTTGTTTTCACTTATACAACTCATTTTTTCTCAAGAAAAAAATAAAAGATTTCAAAACTTGTTTGAAGTATTGATGCATTTATTTAGAAAGCATTTTGCTAGAGGGTCTTTTACAAAGCAGCTCTTAAGATCTGAAAAACAGAAGTGTGAGTAGACAGCTTTTATACACGATGGAACTATAAAAATGTTTTAGGCTTGTTTCATTTTTTAAAGAACTTTCTTGGTTTTATTTATTTACTTAGAACTTTGCTCTTTATTTTCGGTATACATTAATTAAAAGCGATGTTTTGAGGATGTTAGATTTTATTTTTATATGTTAAGAATTACTTATTGATTGCAAAAAATCATTCTTTCAAAATCTGTCAAAAACAATTTCCTTTATCTTATATGCTTTTTTCAATACCCATCGCTGCAGTAATGTTTAATATTCAAATAATACTTATGATAATTAAAAATTTGACTTAAAGAAGTATTTTTTTATCGAATTTAGCTTTGAAATTTACTCACGGTAAATTAAATATTGGTATAAATTATAAATATTTTTTATGCGTCTTGAGCGACTTACAATCGGACTATTTTCAAATAAAGGAAAAAATTCGATTGAATCTATATAATATTTATAAAGATAGTTAAAGTTATGTGGTAAAGAATAATTTAAGTGGTTTTTTAACATTTGGTTGTTTATATATATATATATACAATGAAGGAAAATGGAATCACTACCAAACAGAAATTAGTTTAGAAAGAACACTGTTCTACACCTGGGATATCGTCTGGAGATACTGCTCTCCAGATGATATCCCTGGTGTAGGAACAGTGTGTTACGAATCATAAGGATTGGCTTTAAAGACCTGGCTTGCTTTTTAACCAACATAGTGCTATCGCTGACACCAATACAGAAACGGCTTCCGTCTATGTACGCAAGATTTCCACAGAATCTTCCAATGATTCAGGTTATTTAGAGTTACTGGTATGAATACTACAGAACGCCTGACTCCAAGTTGTTTCTCTAGTAATCGACATGTTATAGTTCTATATGCATTCTGGTACCGACAAGAAATTCGAA
The DNA here is from genome assembly GCA_021605095.1 of Caerostris extrusa. Taxonomy (NCBI): domain Eukaryota; kingdom Metazoa; phylum Arthropoda; class Arachnida; order Araneae; family Araneidae; genus Caerostris; species Caerostris extrusa. The sequence continues at coordinate 120,409 of BPLR01018072.1, read as the reverse complement.
TTTCTGCTACAGATGCAGTATGATGCTGTACAGCCATGCGGCGAATACGATGGTTGTACCTCTCAGTAGGTGCCAGTGTACAGTCAGAGCTCGATTTTCTTGAGACAGTAATCTTTCTCATAACCACTGCTGTCAACAAACACTACTTATATTATGTAGAGCTCAATATCGCGAAAAGAAAATCCATTTTGTCGTAGCCCTATTACACAGCTTGTTTACACTCTCAGTAAGCTTCTGATACTGCCTTCATCGTCTGCTTAAAGCATTTTTGAGTCAAATCTAGCTAATAAAGTTTAATCCGGATTATTGTACTTTAAAAACAATTGATGTTTACATGTACTTTACATTATTCAATTTTGTGCTATTCAATTTATGATATTCAGTTTTGTTTATGTCTTGTTAGTTTATCTATTTCTATTTTTTAAGAGAGACACAGGGAATGTTTTGTAAAATCGAAAGATAATTTATAGTTTTGTTTCATAAAATGATTGTCCATTTTCGACTCTCTGTTCTTATTCGGTCTTTTGTTTTTCTGTTTCCTATGATCTCGACTTATTCCTCTACACACACACACACATAAGCAGCCTGCTTGAAACTTCTGAAAATTGCAATTTAAATTCAAGTGGATTTTGCCAGAAAACTAAAAGTCATAATTCCGTTTGCTTTAGCTTATTAACATTGTTATTTAAGGAATTAAAAAGTGAGGGTGGGGGGGATGGGAAAGCAAAAAAACACATCAACAAGCTGCTAAAGTTTGAGTCTGCAGTCAGTGAGAATGAAATCATAAACAAATCACTGAAGGAGTTCTGGTTAATATCTTGCAGAGCTGGAGAAAAGAATTAGAGAGAAGGCAGCGATCCTTAAGTTAGAGATAAATTATGGAAGTAGCCGTTAAGATAAAACGTAGAATTTAAGGCTAATAGCGATTAGTGAAACAACTGAACCTGTTAATTGCTGTCGGGAATTCAGGTAGAGCAAAACGGGGATTTATAGTACATTAGGTAGGGTGAAGAAAAATGTAGCTCAATTTATAAGCATAACACTTGCAACCTATAAGACCAGTCCTTTGTGAGAAATTTGAAATTCTACAAAATAAAGTTTTGATGTTAATTTACCACAAAATTTGTACACTATTTTAAGATTCATAAATTTTTCATTCAAATCTTTACTTGATTTTTGCGTGAAAACAATATGTCAAAAGTTGTACTTATTATAAATAAAAGTGCAATATGATATGTTTCTGTCATATATCATAGGCTACATTCTTATGCTCTGAATAGGTTTTCTCTTAATGTGTATAGACGCTGATTGATATGATGTTTCCTTTCCAACAGACGTCAGTATGACTGCGTTTTTCGTTAGAGTTGGTTGTTTCTTTTATATTTTTATTGCGTATTTCATTTAGTTTCTATTCCGTGGTTCACGTATTTTATTTTTGTTCAAATTTTATTTAGTTACTTTGTGTTACATAAGGCTTATATAACTACCTTAGGCGTGATCAGACGACTTGTACCTAGTGTTTAGTGCACCTGAAACGTTTAAAGATAACGTGCTACTGTTATATGAGGACGTTATTTTTATACATTATAACTTTATGAAGAAATTAACCTAAACATTTAAAGAGAAACGTTTAGAGGTTGGTGGAAGAGGATAAACAACTCCATGCACGTTGTCAATTCTGTTTTTTTTACACAAAAAACAAACGAAATGTTGCATGAAACACTTATAATGCTATAGATATATCTATTACAATTTGGCAGCTAAGATTATGTTATAAGAAGTTAAAATATTCCACATTTTACTACACTTATAGGGGACAATTTTCTACCGATAAGCTAATAAATTGAGAAATTTTTTCAGGCAAGCTTTTTGACTGCACACACACACATAAGAGACCATTCGAAAATCTGTATTTTTGTTTTATTTTAAGGAGACCATTGCTACTTAGATGTTCATTAAAAATAGAATTAAACTCACTGGAAACAATCCCCTTACTAAAATATTGAATAAATTTTAAATGGAATAAAATAATAATAATTATTGAAAGCACGATAATAATACCAATATATTATACACTGATTAATATGCGTTTTGAATTAATTTTTCAGAAACATTTACTAACTGTATTTTTCATTTCGAAATGGAAAAAAAAAAATCCTTGACGCAATTATTGGAAATACCAAATTATTTAAAATTCACGAAAGGCAAGTCGGAAAAGATAAGTCAATTGAATTTATTTAAACAATTTCAGCTTGTGTGTTAAAGAGAAGGGACAAAAAAAAATTATATTCTCAGAACGAAGTTTTTAATCAAATCAAGCAAAGCTATAAAGGAAGGAAACACGGTGCTGATGGGATTTTAGCAGGAGGCACGCACATGCAGTATACAAATGCAGATCACGTAGGTTGACTTCAGGGTTACGTTTTTGGTATACCCGTGTTTGTATATTACTCTTGATAAGTAAGTCACGGAGGTCCGGGATATCGAGATTCTCAATATTGAACAGTTAAGATAAATGTTTCCGGCTACTGATTGAATAAACTGTCCAAGAAAATAAATAATTTCTTAATTATTTCTTCATAATTTCTTAATACGAAAATTTAGTATAATATGTCCATGTACTTATTCATGGATAAATTATTTTTTCCTATGTAACTCCAGCATGGTTGTCGTTACCTAATTTTTATGCAACGCATTGAAGAATTTATGGTAAAAATTTATTTTCCAGAAGTTGAGCAAATTTCTATTTTAAATGTTGTACCGATAAATTACTTTTTCTATATAACTCCAACATTGCTGTTGTTACCTAATTTTTATGCAGCACATTGAAGAATTTATGGTAAAAATTTATTTTCCAGAAGTTGAGCAAATTTATTTTAAATGCTGTACCGATAAATTACTTTTTCTATGTAAATCCAACATTGCTGTTGTTACCTAATTTTTATGCAGCGCATTGAAGAATTTATGGTAAAAATTTATTTGCCAGAAGTTGAGCAAATTTCTATTTTAAATGCTGTACCAATAGAGGGGGAAACGCTAACCATTACATATGAAATTTTATACAAAAATTAATTTTCTAACAATTTCTATAAATTATATTTATCTCTTTCTATGAATAATATAACTTTTGTTTAAAATTACTTTTGCTAATTTTATTTCTGAATTGAAATTTCATTAGTTATTAATTTGTAAAAAATAAAATTTAACACTTTTATTTGTAATTATTAACAAAGAAAATATGTTACACAAACATATAGTGTAGTAATATGTGTGAAATTTTAATATATAGAAAAACATATATAGTTTTCTTAAAATATAGCATGATAGAAAATAGATGATTACTATATGGGCCAATTAATAGAAATTAAATACTTGTGCATTATCGTATTTTTACAGCAAAACCAGGTAAATTCGTACATTTTCAGGTATATATGACGCAGAAGAAAAATTATGCTTTCAAGACGTCAATTGATTTTTGTTCTGATGAATAAATTCAGTTTTGTTATGAAAAACGAGGAAGTGATGCTATTGTTTTCAAGATTATTTCTCTGTATTTGCATATCACAATCCTACAAAGCCGATTCGTTTTTCAAAGCAATAGCTGTTAGTCTCCAGTTATTGGGAAAACGTTTATCTTCAGTAAAGTAAAGATTTTTAGTAAACATTTAAGCGTAGTAAAGTAAAGATTTTTTAATAAAGCGTTTAAAGTAAAGGTTTTTTTGGTAAAGCGTTTAAGCAAAGTAAAGAGTTTTTAGTAAAGAGTTTAAGTTTAGTAAAGAATTAAAGCGTAGTAAAGTAATTTTAGTAAAGAATTAAAGCGTAGTAAAGTAATTGTAGTAAAGAATTAAACCTTAAAGTAAGCTTAGTAAAGAATTAAACCTTAAAGTAAGCTTAGTAAAGTAAGTAAAGAATTAAAGCTTAGTAAAGGAAAGAGTTAATTGTAAAGCGTTTAAGCGTAGTAAAGAGTTTTTAGTAAAGCGTTTAGTAAAGAATTTTTAGTACAGCGTTTAAGCGTAGCAAAGTAAAAGCCGTTTGAGCGTAAAAGAGTTATTTGTAGTAAAGTAATTTTAATAAAGAATTAAAGCTTAGTAAAATAAAAAAGTTAATTGAAAAGCGTTTAAGCGTAGTAAAGAGTTTTTAGTAAAGCGTTTAAGCGTAGTAAAGTAAAGATTTTTAGTAAAGCGTTTAAGAGTAGTAAAGTAGAGTTTTTTAGTAAACCATTTACCACAGAAACGCCTTTCTCGCAGTTACTGGTTGAGATTGGCTATTATTAATTTTATTTTCAAACCAAAAAGCTATGATAGGGAATCAACATTTTTCTAGAATTTATTTAGATTGATAAGACAGTAAAAAGAATATTCCATCTTCATATGCTTCTTGCATACATATCGTTACAGTGACGGATATTTTTTCCCGAAATATAACAAGAAAGGTAAAGAGGCGTTTCGCCGATAAAATCGAAGGAAAGAATAAGTGACATGACAAGTTTTGTTCTACTTTGCGATCGAAACTTTATTATGCAATGTTATAAAGAAGCAACCGTAATATATTTGCGTAAAAGTGCGTATCTTAGATAAGTTTTATTTTTTTGTTGTTGCATTTCACAAATTCATTTTTCGGTAAACAAGATTTCGCATTGTTTTGGTGTCTCGCATTGTTTGTTTACTTTTTTTTTTTTTTTTTTTTTTTTTAAGATTTTTTTTTTTGTGGAAAATATTGGGAAAAAAACAACAACTTCAACGAAACAGAATCAAGAGACGTGGAAAAAAAGGTGAGCGATTTTTAAAGCGCCTTTTTCTAAACTATCATTTCTTCGCTCCTTCCATAATACGATTTCCAAAGAACAATAACTCAAAAAGATTAAATTCTTTGTGAAATATAAAAGCAGAGGAAATAGAAGTAGAAATAAAGCGAGCATAAGAAAATGGAAAAGGAAACTAGTGCACCCCCCTCCCCCTTTCCGTTTAGGGTCCTAACTGAATCGACATAGGGGGACGGAAAATACACGGAAATGAATTCTGCACGATGCTGCATTTTACACTTCTTTTTTTAGATCAACAATCAGATTGTCGAGATTTATTTTAGGTTTGTACTCTCAAAGCGTAGATAAACGTATGTCTTAACCATTACAATATCGGACTGGAAGAAAAAGAGACCATTGTAACGAAACTAGACAGATGTCCCTGTGTGGGTTGCAAAAATATCAAGGGTAGCTCTTTCCTTTAAGTCAGATTCAGACTTGAAGAAAAATAGTAAAACAAATTCCCCATTTTTAAACCAATGAAGAATAAAATCATCTTTTATAATTGTGAAATATTCTAACAGCAAACTCATGGCTGACTTATCCCATGATAGAGTTATATCTAGTACTGAAGATAAAATTGGCACTTTAATATTTTATATTAAACAAATATGAGTTTATTAAAGAAGTAATAGCCATTGGAGTAAATTTCTTGAACTTTTCACAGAATCAATACATATTTCTTAAAATTGAAATTTATTAAGTACATATTGGTTCCTTTTACAAATACAAATTTGATTAACAAATATAAGTATTGTTTAAAAGTATTTTTTAACGATTTATGATGCAAAGGTTTTTGGTTTTATTTATGTTTTTCATTTAGTTATTTATTATTTATGTATTATTATTATTTTAATGCTTTTTAATGGATAATATTTGAATGATAAAATCATGTTAAATGATATTATGCATAATGAATGTTGAAATAATGTCATGCATAAGTTAAAATTTTTCTAAAAGCAATCCATATTTTAATATAGCATATTTTGTGAGGACGACTTTTTAATCAAAAGGATAGTTATTACAACTATTGTTTTTTTCCAAAACAATAGTGAGTATAATGTTTATATTTTTTTTTACAACATACAGTTTGTTTTTGTCACAATTTTTGTGCCTGTATTAATAATTACAATCACTAAAAAATGATCAATTTATATTTGATAGAAAATGTTATGTGTAACTCGCATTCAATATAATTAAAAACAGATAATTTTAAATTAATTTTGGTTTTCGTTGATGCCATTATTTGTGCATTAATTTATTGTTTATTATAATAATTCTAGCTAACCTTTAATTAATATAATTATATTTTACTCCAAAAAGAATATCGCATTAAACCTGGCCTAACTTATAGCTTGGTATTGTTCTAAAGAAATCATTCCATTACTTCCCTTACAACATAATATTTCCTTAAATTCAAACTACACGCATATTACTTTTCTTGTACCATTTTCTCTTCTGTTTTGTTCTAGAGGAAATGAAATTGTCGAAATACAAAAACTCACCATATTGGTGAAATAAATTTCTCTCTGTGTGTCAATTTATCAGCTTTTTCATTACGTTGCGACAATTTCTGTGCCATGTTAATGAAAGTTCTGCCTTCCATTAAGCAGGTTCTTCATCATTTCCTAGCAAATGACAGAAAAGGAAATACGGGTCTTTGTTTTATTTTTACGAAAGCATTTGTTAAGCTGCTTTTCAACAACTTATTTTAAAGATATATTCATGGTTTTATTAAAGTTCTGGCCCTTATTTAAAAAATAACATTTACATTTTTACAAAACAGCAGTTGTTATATGAACTTAAAATATAGTAGCTCCTAGTTATTTTGTCTTAGGGAATCTGGACATTTTTGTTAAAAATTTGTTTTGCATACATTTATTTCGAAATAAAATTAATTGAAAATATTTTATAAAAACTAATAAGAAGTTTTCCTGTAACTCCCAGATACTTTTAATCATCTACTGCGTAATTTACAAATATTTCAAGTATTATCTGTAAAATTACGCAGTGTATATTTCAAGTGATATGTCATTAATTTACAGTAATTTACAGGTAACTCAAATGTCTAATAAAGGATTCACTATAGGCCATAGTAAATAAATAGATAGATAAGAATTAGGATTAAGAATTTAAATTAAATTTTTAATACTAACAATATCAATAACACGATACAGACTAATGCATTGTATAATAGCACATAATTATTTCTTTAATGTTCTTGCCAATAAAATACAGGTATTTTTTTTTTATCATTTTCAGTTGTCAGAATATAAAAATAATGAAACAATAGAATATAAATAATGAAACATATAAATAATTCCTTAAAATACTCCAGTAGAAAAGTTTATTTATAATCAAGAAAATAAAAACGCCTTTTAAATTTATATTTTCAACTATATATTTGTGAATTATTAATTTACCCAAAATTAAATTTGTATTTAATATAAGATTGAGGAAAGTCAAGGTTTTCATAAATATATTTCGATAAACTGAAATATTTCTCGTTTATGCAACGAAAAGATATTTTATCTTACTTTTAAAAAAGTATGGATATTTTTATAAAATGTAAAGGTAAGTGTTCTCATTAATATAAGATGTCAAAATATTCTAAGTCATTTAAAAATTCTTTTAAAAAAAAAAAAAAAGCATTGTTTTTAAAATTGTTTCGTTATTAGCTGTGATATTCGAAGTCATCATCTTTCTTACAAAAAAGGAATATTAAATTTTAAACCTCTATTAAATATTTTACATTAACTTTCGAAGTTTTTTTGACAATCAATTTTTTATTCAACAGCTATTACTTGTTCAGAGGTAAATTTGCAATTATATTACTTTTCCTAATTAAAATGAGACAAAGTTTCTGGGTCATATTTTTCTTTACTTTGGAGAGATTATTTTTAATTAATATTTATAAAATACTTGATGGGAGTTTTAACAACAGCATTGCATTAAAAAAAAACTTTTTTTTTATAGAAAGACGCTCGCATCTTTTTTAAATTTTAATTTCTACGATAAAAGATTGAAATTTCTTTTACTTAAATCTTAAGCAATCAATTGCAATATCATTTTGATTACATGAAATGGTGGGAGTACAAACCTTAAGTTAGTGGAAAATATTGATTCAAACCACTGAAAAACAGTTGAAGAAAACATCTTTTTATTATACATTTTTTTTTTTATATTTCTAGAATTACGTAGGAGAGTGAAACAGTCACTGAAAAAGAACTCAGGTAGGTTAATTAAATACGTTTTTATTCAAGCACTTGCGTAAAAACTAATAATTGCAACTGCAAGTCATATGTTTGATTAATTAATGAAATTAGTTGAAATTCTGGGAAAGAGAGAATGGGACATATTTTTGAAGGATGGAGGGAGGGGTGCTGGTAATTAGCAAAATTGATGATGGCAGTGTACAATTTAATTACGCAAGAAATGACCAAGTTAACGCTATTAAAAAGCAAAAAAAAAAAAACAATAAAACAATAAATAAATGTACTTGAGGGAAAAAAAAAAGAACTTAAAGAAAAGACAATATAAGCAAATGTGTTAGTGGGGGGGAGTTTCATGGTAGAAATGAAATAAAATTAATGTTTTTATTTAACTCTTTTACTTTAGAAGAATGAAAAGTGAATTATTTCGTTCTTGTAATTAGAAAATATTAATGCAAATGGAACTTGGTATGAAACAAAATTTATAATAGCGTGGGCTGCTGAAAAAAATATTATGTTGAATAAAAATTATTTAGGTGAGTGTTTCTCTTGATTTTTGTTCCACAAAAAAATTAAACAGATATAGTACGATATTTTTTTTTTCTCCATTTTCAAGGAAAATGAAATGATTTCCGTTTGCTAAGCAATTAAGGTCTCAATTTTTTTAATGGAATACTATTGAGATTTATCATTATAAGAATAATTTCATTGTGGCAAAAATATATATATATATATATATATAATTATTTATTTTTATTTGAAGTACTTATTTACTAATTTGAGAACAACTTTAATAAACAATAAGCACTTATTTGAATTTCTTAATGTTTACTTTTCCTCACTAAAATAAGTTTGCTACTAAAATATGAATTTAACATGTCAGTGATGCCAGACTCGGGACTCAATTGCAAGGTCCGCAGCTACCGTTAGCTGAGGTTCGAATCCACTAGAGATATTCTTGTAGTCACTGCATTCAGAAATTAGGAGACCCGATGGCGATTGTGACAATGTGCTTAAACATATCGCATCAATACTTCGGTTTCCGCCTGAGACAAATGCAGGTTACTTACCCCTAAAATTCTTTCAGAACTTATTGCCTTCTCCTCATCACTCGTCGGAGGACTGTTTGGGGTATAAACAGAACAAGAGCCCCCCCCCGCCCGATGTTAAACCTTCCCTTCCCCCAAAAAACATTCTAGAGTATGGCTTTACAATACAACAATAAAAAGAATATTTATGAGACTTACATTATTTGTAGTTGGGCTTTAAATCAATTGTATCTCCAGTATTAAAAAAAAGAAACGCACTAGAAAAATGCGTCTACTTTGAAACATTATGAAGTGAAAACGTAATACTGCATTGTGAAATTATTTTCTGTTTTTCGTTAATTTGACTTAATTTCTAAAAGTAACAATTAATAACAATAAAAATTCATAAGGCATTTAAATATTTCTTCAAATCTTTACATATATTTGTATGGTTAAAACTGCTTTGCTGAGTTGACAGTGCTTTTGTTATTATGAGACCTTTTAAAAGCGACTTTTACAACTGAAATTTAAAAAAGTATTTTAATCAGCGTTTATGTTATACCTTAAAGGTCTGAATATTACTTCGGTTTATTTAAATATGTACAGAGGTAGAGTGAGAAGGAATTATTTTATAATTCTTTCGCAGAACGGTAAGAAAATATTTTTTTTTTTTTAGATAAACATCTCTTTTTAAATTTTTATTTATTCAGATGTTGAAGACTATAATTTTCCTTATATTAATACACAAAAAAAAAGTTTATGAGTACAACGTTTCAAATATGTGATTAAAACAACGTCCATTAACTGGATATGTAATGAAAACATTGTTTACTGAGCACCTATAAAAGGAAAATGATGACTAAAGCTTAAATTCCTAAGTTACTTTTAAGTACCTCTTTCATTAAATTGTACTTTATGAAGAGAAAAATTATTTTGTTCCAAACTAAATGAAATGTATAATGCATTTTTATTCAGATTTGTTTATATTAGTTGGCCAGTAACTAATGCATTAAAGAAAGGATATGCATTGTCAAATTATTTCATACTATGTACTCGTGATAAATTTTCCCATTATAAGGAAAGTAGGATTAAATTGAGTTAAAAGTTTTTCCTATATTTATAATGTAGAAATATATAAGTTTATAAACAATAACCATTGAATTTCAAAAGCAAAACATAACAGGGTAAATATATTTTACGTGAATATTTTATATGTACTCGTGATAAATTTTCCCCAGTATAAGGAAAGTAAGATTAAATTGAGTTAAAAGTTTCCTATATTTATAATATAGAAATACATAAGATTATAAACAATAACCATTGAATTTCAAAAGCAAAACGTAAAAGGGTAAACATATTTTATGTAAATATTTCATAGTATTGTAATGTTTGTTTAACAAATTATAAAATCATGTACACATGACGAACACATGATCGTCTATACATTTTTTGTTTCTTATCTGAATCTGCTTAACAAACTTCTTTATCAAACTTATTAAAATTTTGTTTTAGTTTCCTCTGAAGAAAAATATTTTTTTTAATACTAAGATTTTAACTTTAAAATGCATTTCAAGAAGAAAAAGATTCAATTTTTAATAAAACCCATATTTGATAGTAGTTTTGATAAAAGTTTTTAAAAAAACAAATCAATATCAACTAAATTAAAGAAAACATAATCTATGATAAAGTAATTATTATAATATAAAAATAATAGATATATAATAATAGATATATTTTAATAATAATTAATGTAAGATAAAAATAAATTATAATAATTATTTATCAAAGGTGAAATAAAACAGAGACGTTTCAATTTCTTTTTTAATTATGATATTTGTTTTTATTTTAATATATTTGTTGTATCATAAAAATTATTAAAATAAACTCTGATTTATTTATTGCAAGTTAATTTTGTGTATTAAATGTAGGACCTAATCAATTTCACTTTCTATAAAAAAACATTATAGCATTCTGAAGTATTTGCTGTATATTTTTCGAATTATATGTCTTAAGCTAAAGTAATCGAGTTATTTTTTAAGAAATAAATAAATCTTTAAAATTAAACCTTTTATCAGTAAAAACTTCAGACTTAAAATCTTGCTGCTTCAATGTAACATAGGAACACTTTTTGTCTTTCTTCTTGGTATTTATACAGCATTGCGTGAGTATAAAAGATAATTCTTTTCCAAGTTTTAGAGTACTTATAAATTTTCATTTATGGACACTTTCTTTGAAGGAGTATTTTATGACCCCGTAATGTTTGTGTGTTATTTATTTCTGGTCTAGTTCGAATCCAAAGACATCTGCATGTCCAAAAAAAAAAAAAAAAAAAATCTGGACTGATTTTAACTGTCACAAGAAAAAAATCAAACATTAAATTATCCACAATATTTTTTTTTTTTTTCTTAGTTCAGATATTTTTTATCATAATAAATAAATAAATAATATTTTTTTCATGATAAATAGAAGCACTGGAAGCTTTCAAGGGATTCCATTTCATTTATTAAGTATCAATCTCAAGTTTTAATCATTTTTTAAGTATATTTCGCTTACTTTTCGTGGCCCTTTTTGTATAAAGATTGTATATTACAAGCGATTAAATAAAATATGTCTAAAATAAGTCTTACAAATTGGTGTTCTACTTAAAGGCATTTGAAAAAATCATAAACAAGGAAAATATGAAATGCTGTTTTGATTTATGGTAGTACATTTACTTGAAAGTAATATATTTGTAAGAAAAATCTGTTATATTTGGTAAAAGGAATTGATTCTAGTGTCATATTTATAATTGTGAAAAACATCCATTTTTATCTACATTTTCGATATCTATAAAGCATTTTCAGTTCTATATTGGCTTGTTTATAGAAACGTTGTAATTATGTAATTTAATAAATAACTATGTTGACATATGCGAGGTGTTTAATAATATTTTAGTAAAAAAAATTATTTGTAGATTTAAAAAAAATATTAAACAAGGTGATAAAATAAGTAGTCTTAAAAAGATTTTCATTAATCTTAGTTATCCATGCAAGTTCTTTACTACAATTTTAGTTAAAATTATTTTATAGAAAATATATAAATAAAATATTTTTATATAGAAATGTATGCATCAATGTAATGAAGAAATTGATTCATTTTTAATTTGGTTTCATTGATATATTTTTCATATATGTCATATGTCCTTTTTGTTTCTATGCAAGAAAATTTCATACACAAACATTACATTAGCGAATGTTTGATATGTGCAAGAAACTACTTTAAATACTTTTCACAGAAATAAGAAAATAAATGTTTTTAATCAATTAATATTCAGTATCATTATAATTCCTGATTAATAAAACAAATATTTGCCTTTAAAATAATCTTTGATTACTTAATTGAGATTTCAATAATATTAATTATTTAAATGAAACCATTAGGCATCAGCGTATACAAACTAAAAATGTTTATCTTTTTTATTAATATGTGCCTTATTAATATTCAAGGAACATTCTAATTGTTGGTACTATCTTTCTCGTTCAGCTGCTTTTTTAAAAGAATTTCAGTCAGCTACTTTTATGCTGAACAAAAATATCTTTTCCTTTTTTTCAGCATAAAAGAATACAGAATTTAATATATAATGAAAGCACTTAATGCAGAATGAAGGCGTTTCAATTGCAAATTCACATTGTTCCCATTTCTATTTCTACTGAAGATATACCTAATGAATGATTCAAAATGGTATTTCATTACTTTTTCTTGAATTTATACTTTTTATCAATTTCTTCGTCCTTATTGGAAAGTTCCCATTTTTTGTCAAAGATAAATGTAGGATCCAAAAGGTATCGAGACAGTTAATGAGACGTGATATCATAAAACATAAGAAAAACTGTGAAATGTGACAAAAGAATAAAGAGAAAAAGAGAAAACCTACTTTTAGTACCATAATTTTCCCCCATTTATTAAAATTTCAACAAAGGAGATTATATGGAGCACATTTCCTTTTATTTCAAAATTGATCTTGGCGAAGAAAATACTACTCGCGTGTGGGTAGGTGTTAAAGTTGTTCCATTGGTAAAAATTATGAAATATTTTAAAATTTAAATGAAATGAACTATGTCCTCTTTATGAATAAATTATGCAGTTATAAAAACTACAATTTCGTAATGTACCACTTAAATATCATTGTATACCAAATGTGATATTTAAAATTTAAAAAAAAAAATTTCTGTTGATTTCGTACACGTACTACATACAATATAATAATATATTAAAAAAGTATTATATTCAAAACATGAATACTGTGTGAACTACATGAATACAATCTTATGTATTTATGTAGAATTTGAATTCTGATGAATTCTGATTCTGATTTATTTGAATTATGATTCTCTGGCATGAATTTCAATTCTTTTTACTTAAATGCACAGTGCATGAATACTATATCATATTTAACAAAATAACTATAACAGAATTATGTGGAATTACATTTAATATAATATCTAATCTAAATCATACTTTATATCGAAAAATTTAAAATATATATATATATTAATATACAGAAAATAAATTCTGTTATATTAATAATTAATATTAAATTTTTGAATCATAATTATTATGATACAAAAAACTAATATTTTGCAATAATATTACAAAATAACAACTAATATTTTGTAATATTATTAATTACAAAATATTAATATTATTATTAATATTACAAAATAATATTAATAATTATTTATTATTATTTTGTATCGTTTTTCATAATACTATTTTTTAATATATTTTTTTTTTTGATAAAACATATTGTTTAGGTTAACAGAACTTTATTTTTGACCCTCGATTCAAATATTTTAATTACATAAATGCAAATCAAATTAGCTTGCTTAAGATAATTTACTATGAAATTATTTTTTAATTTCCATATATGGCTTCAAAATTATCAACCAACATCATTTAAAAAAAAAAAAGCGTTATTTATATCAGAGGAATAAAAAAAAAATATTTCTACAATCCAGATGAGAAAAAGTGTTCCTTTTTGCCCCATAACATTTTGTCAATATTGGGTTTTAATCTAAGTTCAGACTTTTATTTTGACTGAATTCATCAAAAAACTTTGGGGGAAGAGTTGAAAATCCTCAACGCATTTTTTAAGAGGATTCGTCGGAGCTGAGAGAATTCAAAAAAGAAATTGCAAACAAGGTGTGTCTAAGATGAATTAATAGAAATACAGATCCATTGCATTTCGGTCGATCCATCGATCTACGAAATATGTTCCCCCAGGATCTTAGTGATGGGTGTGAGGCATAACTTCATTTCATCATGTTGTTGTTGACACAAAACTCTATTCATTCTCCCAACCCCTCGAGATACGTTTGAAAATACAAAGGAGACAAATATTTCGCAAGTTACAATGCACTGCGGCAATCCTTCCAGAGCGAGAAAGAATACAAATATTTGTATAGTAAAAATTTTCGTTTTAAAGAAATCCAGGTATTGAAATTTTTGTAATTTGATATGGGAAAATTGCCCGCAATCTCCAAAGGATTTCTTTTTAACAGTAACCAAAACTTGACTGCATCTGAAAAGTTGACTGAAATTACGTGGATATTTTCATTTTCTGGAAGAAACTTAATTAGTAAACTTTCAAGAACGATAATTATTATTATTTTCGCTAAAATTTAATAAAATTCAGTATTGAAATTTTTTGTAATTTGATATGGGAAAAATTGCCCGCAATCTCCAAAGGATTTTTTTTTAACTGTAACCAAAACTTGACTGCATCTGAAAAGTTGACTGAAATTACGTGGATATTTTCATTTTCTGGAGAAACTTAATTAGTAAACTTTCAAACCCGATAATTATTATTATTTCGTTAAAAACTCCAAATTAATAAAATTCAGTATCAGTATAACATAGAAATTTTTGTAATTTGATATGGAAAAAAATTGCCCGCAATCTCCAAAGGATTTTTTTTTAACGGTAACCAAAACTTGACTGCATCTAAAAAGTTGACTGAAATTACGTGGATATTTTCATTTTCTGGAGAAACTTAATTAGTAAACTTTCAAGGACGATATTAATGTTTCTATTTTTAATTCAAGCTCATCCATATTTTGTACTACGTGTTGACTTAAAAAAGGAAGAAATATATGAAAGTTGGAAAACTAATCAAATAGGTATTTTAAAGACAATGATCACAGAAAATTACATTTTAACATTCAGGTGCCAATTTTGTGGACTAGTGGTAAATGGCGTAAGGTGAATGACGAACTTTTGAACTTTGACACTTTTTTTCAGAAACGAGAAGACTTAGTGGTGATTCGAGATGAATAAAGTGGGTCCTTTCCGTCATCACTAAATCCACTGATATACAAAAACATTCAATAGATGCTAAGTTTTTTTTAATTCATTTATATTTATATATTTTTTATATTTCATTTTTAGTGTTATATATTTCATTACAATGTGTTTTAGTATTATTATTATATTATCTATGTTTACATGTACGAAAAATAATAAACACAATAATATTAGCTCATTATCTTTCAATTTATTACTCCAAAATGTCCATAGTGTGGGGACATATAATTTTTTATATGTTGCCCGTGGAGTTATGGCGCATTTTTAAAGTGGCCCGCAAGATCATCTGGATTGGCCACACCTGTCGTACAGTTACAATTAAAACTAACATTACATTTCTTATAATTATATAAAAACTGTATTACGTTCATGATATGATTTAAATGAGATGCTTAAGGAATTACAGATATTTATGAAATTGATATGAAAAAATGAACAGCTTTCAGAAATATTAATTTATTCAGATAGAGTAGAGTGATTCAGAATTTAAAACTTTGTAATTTTCAAATAAACAACATACGAATTTCATGTATTCATATATTAATAATTTAACATGCATTCTTTATTAAATGCAGTTTAATAAAAAAGCCATAATCAAATAATTAATATAAAAAATAATAGTCAGTTATCTAAAGTATTGCAAGCACACATAAATATATATCGACTTTTTTTTTAATGACGAAGAAATTAGACGCATTTATTTTATTATTGTTTCTAAATTTAATTTACGCACTACACAAAAAAATTGATTTGCAGGAAAATAGATCCTATGAAGTTATACATATATTTTAAATAATTATCTTCAACTTAAAAATTTGAAAAAAATTGTTGTATAAAAACCTATATGCGTGGTAATAATTAATTTACAACAATATTATGGAACTACAAAATGACTACTTTAATGACGAAGAAATTTGATGCATTTATTTTATCTTTGCTTCTAAAATTAGTTTAAGCACTACACAAAAAAAAAAAAAAAAATTGATTTGCAGGAAAATAGATCCTATGAAGTTATACATATATTTTAAATATTCATGTTCAACTTAAAAATTTGAAAAAAAATTGCTACACAAAAAACCTATATGCGTGATAATAAGTAATTATCAACAATGTTATGTAACTACAAAAAAATTAATTAAAACATCATTTGTTCAGTTCTTCAAACTTGAATCAAATTAATTTTGAAACATGTTTAATTTTGTTTGCCTTTTATGTGAGTTTGTTTGTTTTACAAAGCTTGACTCAAAAAAAAATAATAATATGTATTTCTGAAAAAATTTATAATGATTAATTCTTGAAAATTTTCTTGTAAATTTTTAAAAAAAAGATACTATGTATGATATTTTTTTAAAATACAGATATAAAAACAAACCTCATTTTTTCAATAATCTGTAATTTCGAAAAAGTTAATTAATAATTATGCAACACAGTTAAAAATTCACTAGAAAAGTATTCTTGAAAAAGAGGAAAAATTTATGATAAGTATTTTGTTACAGACATTTCTTAAAAGAAAATCTTCTTTCGTTAAAAATCCAAATTAATAAAATTCAGTATTGTAAAAATTAAAAAAAAAAAATAACGAGTTTCAACTTTTTAAATAAATAAGGTACTAAAGATGTGTAATTAGCAGATAATGAAACTTAAATAATGATTTGTAATAGAATCAACCATTTTCCAATTGTTTACTGTCTTCTTTCATTTAAAATAAATATAATTAACTCAAAACAATGCTGAAAAGTTACAAACTGAAAGTTATGATTAACTAAATTTTTAGCCTGCTTTAAAAATCATATATTTGTAAAATTAATCCTATATAATATGAAAAAAAATTCAGAAAATTTGGATTGATATCTATTTGAAAATGATTCTTTCTTTCAAATGAAATATTTTCATTTAAAATATGAGATCATATCCTTTTAAAATAACTGAATAATTAACACAAATAGTTTTTAGTTATTAATTTTAATTCTTAGCTATAGATTTTTGCCTTTTAATATTGTTATATTTGTAAATAAAAATTGAAATTTTAGTCTGTTAAATTTAAATTAGCAATATACCATTAAAATGGAACTCAATGGAAAATTACTCAATACCATTGAATGGAAAATTACTCAATACCATTGAATGGAAAATTAATACCATTGAATGGAAAATTACTCAATACCATTGAATGGAAAATTACTCAATACCATTCAATGGAAAATTACTCAATACCATTCAATGGAAAATTAACTTAAAATTAGCTCGTTAATAAAATTAATCCCCCAAAATTCAAATAAAAGTTAGATGTATACAACAATTGCGCTTTTCTTAAATCATGTTATTTTTATAATATGATTTAATTAAAAGCTCAGTTTAATACAACCGCTAAATAATTTTTAAATATCATTTTTATATTTTAATATTATTTAGTGGTTGTATTTAAATGGTCGATACAATAATGTAACTTTTTAGTAATATTTTTATCGTACTGCATACCAATGTGAAACATTTAATGCAGTTAATTTTGATAGATGATAACCAATCATAAGAAACAATGTACACTGAGTTTGGAAGATCTTACAGTACACAAACACAAATACTAATGTGCATATTTCATAGAACGAAAGATCTTTCATTATTTTTCATAAAAGTCTTTTTTTTTTTTTTTTTAACCTAAATTATAAGAAAATTTTAATAGTTAGTTAAAAAAAAAATTTATCTTACATTTTAAAAGCTACTTATTGATCGTACAAATGTATATGAGTTATCACTTTTATTTTCAACGAAAAATATAAAAATTAATTAATCTGAATTTTCCATAAAATGGCAAGACTTAATTTTTAAAAACCAACTTCCTTAATATTACTACGAGTCATTTTTTTCTTTTAGAAGGAATTTCTCGTTAGATGTAAATAAAGTTTTCTTTCTCTGGTTTCAAACACAAAAATTATCATGGGTCAATTGGTAGATATACAGAAAACTCAATACTTCCTAGAATTTGTGGTCTTTCACATTATTTTGCAAAAATTCAAAATCTAAATTAAAAGCTGAAGTAAAAAAACGAAAAGCACACTCGGAAATTCGAAACATGTTTTAGTTGTCATTGTATTTGCAGAAGCAGGATATATCCTACATCTAAAGATTCACTCTTGAGTTCTTAGGAAAATGAATAGAAACCCTATTCAACAAAGAGAAAAGGAGTGACCGGATTTGACTTAATACAGTTACTCCTACTATTCTATCCACGTCTTGCCATGAAGAGAGGACTAGTGAATGATTTCTTCAAACTCTGAAAGCTCAGGGCTTTTATATGAACAGGATGTAGACAATATCTTATGTTTTTACCTCCATAAGGTCCATTTTGCACAGATGTTGGACGAGATGTATATTTTTTTATTTATTTTCGTTCTTATTTCTTGTATAAAACTTTTTATAGATTTAAATCTTAAAATAACTTTTTTATGTTTATATTAGAGCTTCCCATTAAATATTTTGCAAAGAATTAAATGCTTGGAGTAACTCATAAGAAATTTTAGATTCTCGTTAAAAAATATCAAATAACTTTTTAAAATTTAAATTATGGAATTTCATTAAGCATTTTTGCAAAATAGTAAATGTCCAGATAAGTTTATAGGAAATTTTAGAGTTAAAAATGTACATCTACAAAAATATGAAGTGTTATTTAAACAAACTGTCTCTTTAATTACGTTTTATACTTTATGAAAATCAACAACAACAAATTAGTTACACAAATAAAATAACGATATTAATAATTTATACTTGCAAATTTTTAATTTACATATTTAAATGTATTTTTCTGAAATATGAATGAATTTCAGTAAGCATTGTGTTTGTTTGTCCTATTAAATATAATGATTTTATTAAGCTTATTGTGAAAATATATAACAATTATAATATTTTTTATAATAGTAGTTTTAGTAATATTTTGTAGCTTTTGTAATATTTTAAAATATTAGTTAACCATAAAAGTAGGCTTTTAAATGCCAGCATTTAAATGTCTATACAAAATTTAAAAAAAAAAATTTAAAAACTGCTAATTATTGTAATATATTTTAATAATAAGCTTAATAAAACCAAAATATTTAATAGGAGAAAATTACATAATGTTTTTGAATACATTCGAAATATTCCACATTGAATATATTTGTTATTTAATACTTTATAAAGCTTATTTTAGAAAATTATTATTATTATTGTTATCTATTTTAACAAAAAGCTTAATAAAACCAAAATATTTGATATTGGAAAAATACATAATGTTTCTGAATTCATTCGAAATGTTCCAAAGTGGATATATTTGTTATTTAGTATTTTGTAAAATTTATTTCAGAAAATTTGTGTTTATAATAATGGTTATAAATAAATGTATTCAATTTCTGTAAGACTAACATAAAATTAAAATTTATTTCAAAAGTTAATATTTTTTTAATTAAGCTATAATTTTTGTGCATGCATGTCACATGTTTAATTCACTTTGTTCTTCCTTAGAAATTATAAATTAACTTTTTAAAGTATATCAAAATTTAATTAAAAATATTTCAAAAAATCACACCTTTATTCTTTGAAAAAAAACTGAAAATGTATTAAAATAAACCCCTGAAATCGAAGAAGAAAAAGTGTTTGTTTCCTACCAACAGACAGAAAAAAAGTAATTAGATCTAGTGTGATGACTAATGTTATGTGATCCGTACATCTGCCATGTGGATAAAAAAAACCCTGCAGTATGGAAATGAAATTTGTTCGATAAGCACTTTCGTGAAAAAGAATGATAAAAACAGGCATAGACGAAAATCATGATCAAACACACATGCAAAAAAGGTATAATTAATTATGAGAGAAAAAAATGAATATTAATGGCTCACCACAGCTTCCTAGACATTTTCTCTTTTTTTATCTTGGCTGCAGAAGTCTTTATGTGATAAATAACTCTGTTAGGTTTATTTAAAGTTATCTAATTATTTTAATTCTTTTTTTTTTTTTGAATTTTTGAAAATTGTTAATTTTTTTTTTTCATTTATAATTAGAAATAGCTAATTCTTTATTTAACATTTTAACCATTATGTCTCCATTTTACCCATATTTAATATAGAAAATAGGAAGAAAGTGTATACTTACAAATAATTGAATTAGTTACTGTTTAAATTAGTTACAAAGAATTGAATGGAAACATCGTTTATAAATAATCAGTGATAGTGAGATTTTTTCTACTAAATTTTATTGAAAACATTTATTAACAGGTTTATTTAAAGTTATTTAATTATTTTAAAAATTGTTAATTTTTTTTTTATAATTAAAAATAACTACTTTTTTTTTTTAATATAGAAATTTTGAAAATTGTTGGAATTTTTATAAATAATCATTAATATAAATTGAAAAAGTAGACCCAGAAATTTTAATTTATTAACAGGTTTATTTAACATTATTTAACCATTTATAATTAAAAATAGTAATTCTTTATTTAACATATTTAACCATTATGTCTCCATTTAACCATATTTAATATAGAAAATAGGAAGAAAGTGTATACTTACAAATAATTGAATTAGTTACAAAATTAGTTTAAATTAGTTACAAAGAATTGAATGGAAACATCGTTTATAAATAATCAGTTAATATAAATTGTAACAAAGTAGTGAGATTTTGTCTATCCCATAAATTTTATTGAAAAACATTTATTAACAGGTTTCTTTAAAGTTATCTAATTATTTTAATTCTTTTTATTAAAATTTTTAAAATTGTTAATTTTTTTTTTTTTATAATTAAAAATAACCTAATTCTTTATTGAACCATACTCATTTTTAATATAGAAAAATAGAAAAAAAAGTGTATGGTTTTAAACTTAATTAGTTACAAATAGTGGAATAAAAACATCGTTTATAAATAATCAGTTAACATAAATTGTAACAAAGTAGTGGAATTTTGACTATTCCAGAAATTTTTTATTAAAATTTTTAAAATTGAACATTTCAAAGAAATCGAATGTGTTAGTAAATTATTTCTAGGTTTAATCAATAAACACTTTACATTAAGATAGATGCAAATATTTTAATGAGTAAAACGAACTTTTTTTTTTTCAAATATGCTGTATTTTTTACAACATTTCATTTATAAAATATTCTTTGCTGTTTTCATGAAATACCAAGCGATGATTGGAAGGAAGCCTTTATTTTTTTATTAATATATTTTGATAGAGTTTCTTAAGTTCAATAACTTAAAATATGTGCCCCATTTTAAAGTTTTACAAAATTCTTATCATAAGATTTATATCTGTAATATTTTGTAAGAATTTTTTTAGTTTTAGATGAGAAGCGATTATTTCTCTAGATTTTTTAATGGACCAAAACAATGTCAAATGCTCGTTTGAATGAAGAACTTAATAAAAACTGAGATTAAAATTTGAAAGATATTTTTAAAAAAACTCACCTATATTGACATAGAAGAAAACTGGTTCATTTGACTTCAGTTTCTACAAAAAAAAATATATATTTATATATACATATATCATATTAATTGTTCTATTAAGTATCATATTAAAAATAAGAAGATAAAAACTTTTGACGAAATTAATTAGCGTTTAGACATCTTTACTAATATAAAAATCAGCTTATATACTGCTTAATGTACGCCATTAATGTTACTCTAAATTTAGCAATAACTTTTAAAATAAAAATAAATTGAAAGTTAACAAATGTAAAATAATATTTTTGAATTTAAATTATCTTACTACAAAATTAGTAATTTTAGTTAGGAAATATTTATTAACAAAAACACCATTATTTTTAAGTCTTTAAATATGATATTAATCTTACACCGTTGACAGCAATAATTATTATATAACGTCTGAAAAGAGCATTGCATTTACTCAAATAGTTTTCATTAAAATCTCACTTTAATTAAAATTGCCATGATTGTTCAAAACGGTGATTGAGATTTCCTTTGTTTAATTTGATATCTGAATTACTCACAACACTAAATTCATTCAATTCAAATCAAGTTACCATGTAACTAAAATGTAAGATGCAATCAGCCGTGTAACTACAACTCTTCACACCTTCCAAAAAGAAAATGTGAGCTGACATTGCATTCAATGTCTCAAAAGTACCCTTTCTGGAGTGAGAAATTCCTGAGAAATCGCAACTAAATAAATATTCTAAAAGAGACTTGAACACCAAATCAAGTTCTATTTACGTATCAGTTTGTATGTCTGTATTAAAGCGTAATTTGATTTAGATGTACTAATCAAAGAGAGGTAGCAATAGGGATTGTTTAAATGCAGAAATACTTACTAAACAGATATATTTGTGTGTTTGTGATGTATTAGATAATCTTCCAGGGACTTGAATTATCGTATTGGTCCTTAATCGCTTTGTTTTAAACAAAGGGAAAGCTGTATATTCAACATAGAAGCGTAATCATTGACAATCAGACTTATAGAACAAGATTTGAAATGCATAATTGCAAGGAATTAAAGACAAATTATATTTGAAACATAATGGATCTCAAAATAAAAGCATAATAAACTTATCTGTATAATGATATTTATTGCAATTGGGTTTTAAAGTTAAATTTTTGCTAATCTGGTTTTAAATGGATGTGTGCAGGTGAAAATTATTTGTTGTCGTTTAGTAGAAATATTCTTCCATTAAGTTTTTTACTTTGAAAATTGTAATATAATTTTTATTGCTAACAAAAAACACATAAATACTATTGCAATTAAAAACCACATAAAAGACATTAATTAAAATATAAAAACGAACTACATAAAAAGTTTACTGATAAAATTAAATAGGCTTTTTATCGTTTTTACAAAAATTAAATACACACATAAAACAAGGTTACGAAAGCTGGCAATTAAAACTATTAAAAACCAAAAATTAAAATAAAGTAACTGTAAATAAATTTAACAATTAGTTAGCAGAAGAAATTTTTTTTTAAGTTTAAACATTTTGTCAGAAATTATTTAGAAACAAAACAGAAAGGACAGCTTAACTTTAAGGATTATTTTACAATTTTAAATTAATTGGAATTCATCAATAAAGGAAAAGTTGTTTAAAATTGGTGTGGAATAAATGTTAATAGTATTTTAAATATAAAAAACAAACTTGTTTTAATCAGAGAATTTTTTAAATATTTTTAAATTTTATAAAAAGTCTAAAATAATTAAATTTTGGAATTGATCTACATACATATCTTGTATTTAAAAGTATATTAACTGATTCTTTTATTTCAAATTTCATACTGAGATTACTTTTTTTTTACTTCAAAATTACTTTTTATCTTATTTACTTTTCATCGAAAGTTCTATTAGTTTTCTTGTGACAAAAATTATAAACAAGTTATAAAACGGGAAAAAATTAATTTAATTTAATTTTCAGATTTACACGCTGAACAAGACAAAAGTGACAAAATTAGTTTAAGTGCAAAAGTAAATTATTATATTAAAAATCTTAAAAATTAATTTCGTAAAGTTTTTACTTTTTTTTTACTGCACACATTTAAGCAAAATTATTTAATACCTTAAATGAGCTTAATTACACTACTTATGCTTTACAATATTTTACGTAGAAAGCTTAAACATCAAAAATCCATCTGTTTCTTTACAATAAAATAGTTATTTTAAATGCTTCAATAAATTTTAAAAAGTTTAATAATCTATAAATGAGCATCTATATTTCCTTTAAATATAAATATCTATTTATAAAGAAAATTTAAATGGACATTTATGCTATATAAAGCAATAACCCCAGTTTGCTATATAAAAGAAGCTACACTGTCGAAGTTACAATGCAGTCCTAACATTATTAGCTCTAAATGGAAGAATATATTGTTTGATTCATGCTATCGAAGTACATCGCTAGATATGTTTTTGACTTGGATACAGTCATTTAACGACCAGAAATAATATTTAGAAATGTTATAATTAATAAGTATTATTTTTGGTTATACTACTTTCATTGAGGTTTTTGTATTGCGAATACTATGATGGTTTTATTTTACTTTGTATGCTGGCAATGGATTACATAACATTTATATTTAAATGTTAACGTATTATTAAATTATTAGTTTTGAAAATGCCTTGCTTTATTCAATCAACAGAAACTAATCTACATAGTAGGATGTCAAAAGCGAGACAAAAGCCAGTTTGGATTACGAAATTAATTAGAAGTGTTTATTTTTAAAATTAATTGTGCTAGCAAGCAACATTTAAAAAATGACTTACTGGTGCGAAGTTCTATATGCAAGTAGCCGTTGTAATATTGTATGAAGGTTATAACTTTAATACTGTATTGTACGTATTTATTATTAAAAAATATTTATTTTTAAAAGCAACAACTCGAAATTGTATATCTCGGGAAAGCTTTAAAAAGCAAGACCTCCGAATACTTGCATCCGAGTTAGAAATTGAAAATATTACTGCTTCAAGGATTATTGAACTAAAAATCTTGATAACGACATGACTCTTTATTATAAAAACTTTGTAAAAGAATTGTTAAATATAATAATAGATGAACGTAAAAATAAATAAGAGAGAAAACGCCAATATGAACTCGACGAAAGGAAACGCTAAGGGAACTTGAAGAAAGAAAACGTAAAAATGAAATGGAGTTTGAATTGGATAAATTAAGATTAGAGCATGAAAATACGAATTATCATACTGTAAAACCTTAACTAAATATTCAAAGTCTAATGCAGAAATTTGATCCTGATAAAAACAGTATTTGTCTTTATTTTACCTTGTTTGAACGTCAGATTCAAAAAGCATTCATTGCAAAAGTTTTAGGTATCTTACTTATTTGCTTATTGCCAAATAACATAGCTCATATTAAAGCTAGAAAATAGGACGAAATTGTAGGCGATTATGATTACAGTGGGCCACAAAATTGAGTATACACCTTAGAAACTTAGAGACTTTTTGCAATTACAAATTAAATATTGCTTTAAGATGATTGAATTTTTACCTTATATACTTTAGTCTATGCTTTACCGTACTTTACTTATAAAATTGTTACGTTTATTTATTTTTTACGAAAAAAAATAAAAAATCTGAGACGAGAGGAACACCATAAAACCACACAACACCACAAAAATAAGTATACACCTTTATTAATTTCCTTTTAACGTACAAATTAATATTTTGTTGCATAACCTTTTGCTTGAATTACAGCTTGTAATCTTCTGGACATAGATTCTACTAGTGTTTTAGTGGTTTCAACAGAAATTTTAGCCCCTTCTTCTTGAGAACTTCCTTGCTTGTGATTTCGTGCTCATGTACAGCTTTCTCTAATTGCGACCACAAATTTTAGAGGACGTTTAGGTCTGGAGACTGGGCTGGAGTGTGTAATTGCTTCTTGCAATGATACAGCAAGTATAATTGCACAATCTTCGCTGTATGCTTGGGGTCGTTGTCCTGCTGGAATATGAAGCTTGACCCAAGCCCCAACTTACTGGCACTTTTTTCAAGTTATCATTTAAAATCCCCAAATATACATGTTTGTCCATAATACCATCAATAAAAGCAAGCTCTCCAACTCCTCCAGCCGACATACAACCAAAGGACAGATTCACCTCCGAACTTGACTGTCTTAATGGTGTTTTTAGGTGCCAGTGCTTTTCCAGCTTCTCTCCATATTTTAAATCGTCCATCGTTTCCGTAAAGATTAAACTTACTTTCATCAGAAAATATTACAGTGTTCCAGAAAGAAATAGGCTTTAAACGATGTTCTTTGGCGAAAATCACTCTCTTTTGTCTATTCACATGCTTGATGAGTGGCTTTCGTATTGGTGTACGGCCATGAAACTCATATTGGTGAAGGGTACGTCGAATTGTTTCAACTGAGATCTTTTTCCCGATTGTAGAGGACATCGATAAAGCTAGTTTAGAGGTATTCACCCTCGGATCTTTCTTTACTGAGTGAATGAACTTCCTCTTCGCTGTAGTACTCAGTATTTCTTTAAGTCCTCTTCCAGGAATATTGGCCACAGATCCAGTTTTTTACACTTCTGTAGTATTTTTGGACACAACCATGAGTTACACCAATCAACGAAGCGATTTCTCTAAGAGATTTGCCCTTTTTCGATCATTTTACAACCAATAAACGCTCAGATTCAGTAGTTTCTCTACGAGAGGTCATTTTACGATTTTTAATGACAAAAAATACTATTTAAAACCGTTGAAGTGCAATAGCACGTGTTATAAGCAGTAGCTACTCCTGAAACTCTTTAAAGAAAATTTGAAACTAAAAAAAAAGTGGTGGCATAATTTACAAATATAAGAAGTGTATACTCAATTTTGTGGCATGGTTTTCTATCTTTTCTTCGAATCGCTTAACTTTTTCGTAATAAATAAGTTAACTATAGAATTGTGTTATTATAGGATGGTAAAGCAGAGGTTAAAGTATCTAGGATAAAAAATTTATCTATTTAAATCAATATTTAATTTGTAATTGGAAGAAGTCTTAAAGTTTTAGAGGTGTATACTCAATTTTGTGGCTCACTGTATATTAAAAATTTACTTCTAAACTGGTTTTTAACAACCAATTTGTGAATCTTAACATTTGTTAATTTAACATAAGTTCACCAGTTTTACAGATTGGATATCTGGGTTGAAAGTAGATTAAAGTAAACTTCTCTTTAAACAACTACTAGACTTAATAATTTGCTATCAAATTAAACGACGTTTCTTCAGATGTAAGAGTTTCATTGATGATTGGTCACAGATAAAAACTCCTGCTAAAATTGCCAGTAAGTTAGGTGACTATGAAATTGTAAAAATTAGTGCTGAAAAAGAACAACATTCCAAATCGAAAATTGGAGAAAATCTACCATACAGTAGATTTTATATAAAAAACACAAGACTTATCCTTTAAGTTCTAGCAAGAACCCACAATAATAACTATAAACAATATCATTCTATAACGAATGGCAGATGGGAGAAACATTCGGATCACAACCACTCCCATGATTTTCATAATAATATATATAATAGAGGTAATCCTAATTCCAAGAATACAATTAACAACAATACTTACTCTCGAAAAATAATAAATCAAATTCTTTATGCTCCCTAGATGTCTAGATCCAAGTCAAAGTAAAACTAGCGACGCAAAAGTGTACAAACTGATTGTGTTTCTCAAAAATACTTGTCCATTTACTCTTTTGATTTTTTTCTTTTGTGTGATTGATGTGTTTTAGATGATTGAACCAGTTAGGATACATATATATATAAATATATATATAAACAACAACTGAATGTGTTGCCATTTTTATCGATGTTGGGTGTCTTTTTCAACAGGATAACATTCGTCTCCATACCACCATACCATTGCCGTCACCGAATGAGCTCTACAGAAAGCCGATATGTTGTCTTCATCAGGTATTAATCTCATCGAGCACGTATTGGATGTTATGAGATGACAAATCCAGCGTCATCTACAACCAGCACTGGCTGTTGCTGGTTTGACTGACCAAGTGCAGCAGAAATGGAACTCCATCCCATAAAAGGAAATACGGCACCCTTACCTCAGAATGCTTACGTGTTTGCATATTTGCATTCAAAATCGTTGAGATTACAGCGATTATTAATGCACCACCATTTCTCATTTGAAACGGCTTTTATTTATAATTTAACCTGTCACCTTTAATCAAGTAAACATGTTACTGAAACAAATGCTTTGCGTAAATTATATCCTCTAAACTAATTTTTTTTTGGTGTTGGGATTTCATTCTCCATGAGGGTATATATATGATTGACCTATTTGAGAAGTTAATTAAGAACTCTGAAAGCGATAGAAATACAGCATTTCCAGCACTGTGCTTGAGAAAACAGTATCAAGTTTTGTTTCACCAAACACAGTGCAGCAAAGAGTGCAATCATACTGCTTCTATTGTTTTTAATCATTGAAAAAAATTATGAAGCTATAGACATGCACTATTTCCTGCAAGAAAATAGTGCATGTCTATGCTATTGAGATCTGGAAAAAGTAACATGTTCTATTTCCTCAAACACAGTGCAGCAAGTTTACGTTTTCCATATATACATAACTTTTTCTTTAATATCAAATAAAAAGTCAAAGCTAAGATCAAAGTTTTCGGCCATTGATGTTTAATCTTTTAATCTAAATGATGAATTAATATAGTGAATTTCTGTAAAAAATCGATGCAGATGTCATGTTGAGTATGAGATCAAAAGGGAAATGAAATTATTTTAAACATATATTTGCAACAAAAAATCTGTAATATAAGTGTGCAATACATTATTGCATTCATATCATATTAGATCCTTCATTTTATAGTACTATTTTCATTATTATTATTATTATTTTGTAATATATACACAAACACATTTTTAATTATTTTACATGGTAGTTGATTCAAAAATTCATTATACAATTAAATAATTTTGAAAACTATTTAAATGCTTGAAAAACTCACATTCAGTAAAATTAACGGAATTATGTAATTATAAATTAAGTCTACAATATGTTTATAATAGGAAAAAAAGAAAATGCAACACCTTTTTTTATTTTCTTACAATGAGCTATTGATCATCATTGGTACTTGACAAGTAGTCCCAGGTTCCTTGTATTTATAAACTTATTTTTCCTCTCTCATTAATTATCAAATTAATTATTTAAAAATCAAATTTGACAAAGTTTGGCTTAAGGTACAATAACACACTTAAAGGAATGAAAATATTCCTTCATTCATTATGATTAAGGCAGACTAAATTCAGTCGTCGTATGTGCATACTTACAAAGGTAGTTTTCAGAAGTAGGTTTTCATTACATTTTAAAGAACACAATAGAGATAGTTGGATGAGAGACGAAGAAATTGCTAAACGAAGCAAATAAATTTTGAAAATGGATCCATTGCACCATTTCTTCTTTTCTCGTGTTAAACGACACAAGGAAACAGCCCAATTATTCTTTCTGGTAGACAGAGCTTATTCTTTTGTTCTGTGCCGTTTACTTAACTTGAAGTTTAAAGCAGGCCACTCTTTTGACGAAGGAGGAAGGTGGAAAAAGTGCTGTTTCTGCAGTAAAGGTTAACAAAGTCGTTAACTTAAGTTATTTATCGCCGAATTCGTGTGTTATTTGAAGAGGCCAGCTCAATAAGACTACACTTAGTGGGACTAAGAGAGTTTTATTTTCCTTTTTATTCTGAAAAGAACAAAAGCTAGAAAAGGGGGAAAAGAAACTCTGCAAATGCTGTACAAACACGTAGAAAGGGAAGGACATTCAACTCGGATGAAGTCTGAACCGAAAGAACAAAAAGAGAAAGAATAGGCACTTGAATGTAAAGCCGGGATTTGGAAAGAAAGAACGCAAACAACTTAAAATGTTCTTTCTACTTTTTTGTGTGTATGTGTGAGTGTGTCTTGCACCATAAGGGCTTGGAGATGTAATAGTCTGTCTATGTGGGCACCAAATATCTCAATAAGACCTACTATAGAGTTGGATGGATGAAATTTAAGCAATTATTGCATAATATATAAAACACATAATTAAAATATGTATAAATAAGAAACCTTTATAGTTAAATCGTTATAAATTTAAAATCTTCATGTGTTGTCCATGTCAACTTAAAATGTTCTTTCTATTTTTGCTTTTTGTGTGTGTGTGTGAGTGTGTCTTGCACCATAAGGGTTTGGAGATGTAATCGTCTGTCCATGTGGGCATCCAATATCTCAATAAGACCTACTATAGGGTTGGATGGACGAAATTTAAGTAATTATTGCATAATATATAGTTCACATAATTAAATTATGTATAAATAAGAAATAAGAAAAGTGCTACGAACTATTTTTGATGGTATCAATGACAATGGAGATTGGCGAAGAAGATACAATTTTGAACTTTACAAACTTTTTAGAGAATATTGACATTCTAAAATTTATTAAACTGAACAGAATGAGATGGGCTGGTCTTATCATGAGAATGAAAAGTGATAGAGTTGCTTTGAAAGTTTTCAATGCAATCCCTTTTGGGTAACTACTGAGGGGAAGACCGAAAAATAGATGGGTCGACTCTGAGTTTAATGTTATTAAGATCAAAAACTGGAGGTCCACGACCAAGAGGAGAACAGCCTGGCTGGATCTTTTAAAGAAGGCTAAGGCCCACAACGTGATGTCGAGCCAGTTATGATGATGATGATAAATAAGAAATCACGTGATATAAAAATCATAACCCTTTGCTTAGTTAAATGGTTATAAATTTAAAATATTCATGTGTTGTCTATGTTCTACATTTTAACAAACAATTCTTAATATCAATATAAATATTGGAATCTTTTCTATATATATTTTTCAAACGAATTATTTTTACTGAAGAAGGAATTGACGTGCGTTAATAGAGTTAAAAAAAACATTATTTTGTGATGGTTTCAATTTACTCAGAGAAATTTCATTGGTGCTGAAAATATTCTTTCTGAAGTTTTTAAGTCTATTCGAAACTGACAGTTTCGTACTCTGCAATTCAAAATTTTAGAATGAATGGATTACTGCAACTAAATATATTGATGATTAAATCGTGACTTTTCATATGTATTAAATTAAAAAAAAAAAATAAGAATGAACAGTTAAAAAGTCATTGATGTGTAAACGGAAAAATAAAGATATATATAAAATATATATATATATCTATATTCTATAAGAATGTATATCCCTATATAGATATATATATATATAAATAATATTATATGTTTACTAAGTTCTATAAATATTTCAATCCTTTTGGGACGCATAAGATAGAGAGATTCAAATGGACAATAAATTGTGGAGTGAAATATATAGAGAACCCATAAAATTTTATTTCCCTGAATGTAATATTATTGCATTAACAATACAAGTGTAGTAAAATAATTTTAAGAAAAGTTATTTGAGTGAAATCATTACATTTAAGATATTAAGTTATCTAATAAATAAAATAATTTCTGGAAAAGCTGAGGAAGACTTTTAGATAAGTTTAGAATATCATTAGCGTAAGTTTATTAATAATATTCGACAATAAGTTTTAAAATTCAGTCAAGATGACCAAACTGGCTCCTTATCACAATATCTATCTTTAAAATGACCATAAAAATTAATATTGGAAGAGATTTGAGAGTGGTGATCATTAAAAATGATGAAAAGCTTTGTATTATCAAGTTCAGAAGAATTAACGCCCATTTGAATATCAGAGAGAAGTAGAAGAATCTATAATTAATCTGATAAAATCAATTAAAGATATTGAAAACTACGCGAAACTCCAAACTTTCTGGTATGCTTTAACGCACGTTTCTGATTTACTTACGATTTAAAAGCTAGAAGATTGAACAGCACATGAATTTAGATAACTCCATCACTTTACTGATTTAAAAATAAAAATAATACGTTTTGTTTATGATTCATTAATAATGAATGTGTGTGATAAATTAATTAAAAAAATTTTCAAGTTTTATAATTCAATAGAATGGGATGTAATTAATGATAATAATAGAACTGTATGATAGAATATCAATAAATTAAAATAAAACTCTTCGGTGTTATGTTGATTTTAAGTAAAAAATATATGATGGTATATAAATGAATTAAAGTAATTTTTTTTTTATTTATATTAAGATTTACAGTAAAAATATATGATTATACATTAAGTTTTTTAACGAGCAGGAATAGCTTTGTCGAAACACAGTTGGGTTTCAGAAATAAGGGAACTAACTTCAATACTTAACAAGCATAGCAGAACCAAAAGCTGTAATTTATGCTGGGCATGGGCATAATAAATCAATACTATCATTGGGCTCGAGAAGGAAAGATGAGTAAGAACCCGGATAACATCTTTGGCATTTGGTTTAAAACAGTAAGTGAAGCGTAGCAAGCCCCTCTTCCTTAGTGTACCCTGGGTGACGTTGAATCTGCTACATACTTTTCTGCTAGTGGTTAATGACTTTTTAAAAGTGTTCAAAAACAACTACATATTACAAACTACTACTAAAAATACTATTACTACTACTACATATATTCAAAAACAACTATATATTAAGGCTTAATTGGAATTATTTTGTATAATAAGAAAATACTGTAATACTTACAAAATATATTTTTATGCCTAGTCTGTAATTATACCGAAAAGAGTATCCCGTCCCCATTTTTCTCTCATATTTCGGATTTTTATTAATTATGAAGTTTTAAAAATAAATTTTGATATTAAAAAGCTTAAGCACTATTGCTAGTAATGTTAAAATGTTAATGTGAGTCATTTCTAGTGAACCGTCGCGTTATGCTGTATTTGCATACTACCTAGTCCTTAATATATTTGCGAGGCAAAGTCATCAGTTTACTGAAAGCCATTTACTCAGAGGAATAATCAGTTAGATTCACTCTCAGAGAATCCCAAATAAATTGACTTCGCATTGGATAGCATGAATATTCTAGCGGGGTTGACAAAATTTTAGCAGAAGGTCAATTAATTGCAATATTCTAGATTGAAACTAATATTAAAGCTAAATAATTGTATCCGAACTATTGTAACCTGCTCTAACCCTGTATAAATCGACTTATCGCGATATTTTTGGCGTTCTTAGTAGCGTCAGTTAATTATCGAGGCCTAATATTGCCACTTTAATCTGAGATGCCGGGATGTATGGAGCTTTTCAAAGCTGCGGGCGATTAACAGTCTACAAACTTCCTTCTCACGCATAAATTAAGTGTTCCAACTGAGGAAATTAATTTGAACCCTACTGCTTGATTGTTAACTATACTTAAGTTCTTTTTTCTTGCACCCTTTGTTCATTCATTCATGGAAGAGAATTTGAGACTACATGTAAGTCCATATAATTATAGGATGAGACATTAAAGAATGAGTCAATAAATATGTATGACAACTCTTGTATACGAAATTTTTGATTTAGCATTGGATAGCATGAATATTCCAGTGGGGTTGACAAAATTTTAGCAGAAGATCAATTAATTGCAATATTCAAGATTGATACTAATATTAAAGCTAAAAAATTGCAACCTGCTCTAACCCTGTATAAATCGATTTATATCGATATTTTTGGCGTTTTTAGTAGCGTCAATTAACTATCGAGGCCTAATATCGCCACTTTAATCTGAGATGATGGGATGTATGGAGCTTCTCAAAGCTGCGGGCGATTAACAGTCTACAAACTTCCTTCTCACGCATAAATTAAGTGTTCCAACTGGAGGAAATTAATTTGAACCCTACTGCTTGATTGTTAACTACACTTAAGTTCTTTTTCTTGCACCCTTTATTCATTCATGGAAGAGAATTTGAGGCTACATGTAAGTCTATATAATTATAGGATGAGACATTTAGGAATGAGTCAATAAATATATATGACAACTCTTGTATACGAAATTTTTGTAAAAGCGAAAACTGTTTAATAGTTCAATCATATAATTTCAAATTTTATTTCAAGTTTAAGAATGGAGTTTGATTTAATGTAATTAATCCATTATATCCTTATACTCACTTCAAATTCTATTCTAATATGAAATATTGTGTTCAGATGTAGCAAGTTGTTTGTTTACACTTAAATTATTGCTAAATCAATGGAGCCTATGCTCCACACATGAAAACACAAGCAATCTACAAACGAACGTAAAAGGAATGAAATTGCTTTTTGAGATGACTTTTTAGAGTTCTTTTTAGAGTTTTTACGACACTTAAGTTCTTTTCTTGCGTCTTTATTCATTCATTGAAGAGAATTTGAGACTACATGTAAGTCTATATAATTATAGGATGAGTCATTAAGGAATTAAACTCTATTTGAATATGAAATATTGTATTCATATGTAGCAAGTTATTTGTTTACACACTTAAATTATTGCTAAATCAATGGACCTTTTGCTCCATCATGTAAAGCATAAACACATACGAACGTTAAAAGGACGAACTTGCCTTCTAAACGACTTTCAGAGCTCGTCATTCCATAGTTGCTTGGCGTTATTAGCATATTTAAATTATTTAACTATATTACATAATAATTCAAAGCCACTGTAGAGAGTTCGCGTATTCGATTTATTAGCCATTATATATTAATCTGCCATTGCAGTTTTGCTGTTCAACTTTTTTATTTCTATTTGTTTAATCATTTCCAGTTTCGTCGCTGCAGCGTATGTACAGTTTGTACCTTGAAAAATTCTTCCTTTTTTATAATTTTCTTTGTCTGAGAGGTCTGACCGTGGGAATATTCATTGGTTTTTGTATTTCGAATGCTGTGATGATTTTGCTTACAATTTGTCTATAGCGAATACCTGTAGTATATATATATATATGTGTGTGTGTGTGTGTGTGTGTGTGTGTGTGTGCTGATATATACTACAGACTTTTAGGATTAATCATTCCACATTTGCTTGACACTCATAATATATTTAACCTATATTACATAATAACTATATAAGTGATAAATTAAGTAACTTTATAGTTTTTTAACTATATTACATAATAATTCCAACACGCTGGCAGAGTTCACGTATTCGATTTATTAGTCATTATATATTGATATGCCAATGTATTTCTTTAAGCTGTCCAAATGTTTGTTATTTATATTTGTCTAATTATTTTCAATTTCGTTGTTGCAGCTTATATACATTTTGTATCTTGAAAAAAAAATTTTTTTATATTTTTCTTTATCTAAGAGACTGTGAGAGTTTTCAGAGTTTTTGTATTGCAAATGCTGTGATAGTTTTGCTATACAATTTGTGTATAACGAATACCTGGCATGTATGTATATATATATATATGTATATAAAGCAATAAACACGACAAGATGTATTAATGTTGTACAAAACAAAACAACTTTCACTCCATCAAAATTTCACACACATATCTTTTAAGTTCTTATGTGAAGACATTGTTCGACAGTGACAGATAAAAAATATATAGAACACTCTTTCTGAAATTCTAAATGGTACGTTCCAATTTCTGTTTTTTCCCTCACTTTTTTTTTCAAAATAGAATCTTTACACGATGTAAGGGGAAAATGCGATTATACTTTAAAAGATCAGGAATACTAAGCTATAAAGAGTTTGAGTGGGGAAAAAAGTAGTTTTGTTAAAAAAAATAAAAGCAAAACTTTTTGACATTTTGAAAAAGAATCGCCTCCGAGCAATAAAAGCATTATTTCACCTACAAAAGACCAAATATAACAAGTAGAATAAAATGGGAACGTCGATTACGAAGGGACAAAGAAAATATAAAGATAAAATTGCATCAAACAATAATGAAGTAAAAATGAAACAATGCAACTTGAGAAAAAAAAAATGGGCAACAAATCGAATGTTCCTCTAAAAAATAAGCAATAAAAATATTTTAGTGCTTTGTAAGAAATTTGTTGATCTAAAATGTTTGCTAAAAGAGTTATTGAACTAAATATTTCTGCTTACTACTTTTGCTAGCAAGGGCACCGAATTGAGGAAGAAAGAACAACGATTTTAATAATAAATTCATTTTTACATAAGTAAACGATAAACTATGAAACATATTAAATAATATTATTATACTCTGGCTGGAAAAACTTTTGAGATAGATCAGAGATTCATGTTTATTGCATTTTTTTCTATTCTTGATGTATCAAAAGTAAGTTCTGTTAATGATGTAAGTAAATGATGTATCAAGTATATTCCTATTAATGATGTATCAAAAGTAAGTTCTATTAATGATTTAAGTTAATGGTGTATCAAATGGATTTCTATTAATAATGTATCAGAAGTACATTTTATTAATGATGTAAATTAATGATGTGTCAAGTAGATTTCTATTAATGATGTATCAAAAGTATATTCTATTAATGATTTAAGTTAATGATGTATTAAATAGATTTCTATTAATAGTGTATCAAAAGTAAATTTTATTAATGATGTAAATTAATGATGCGTCAAAAGTAAATTTTATTAATGATGTAAATTAATGATGCATCAAAAGTAAATTTTATTAATGATGTAAATTAATGATGTATCAAGTAGATTTCTATTAATGATGTATCGAGTAGATTTTTATTGATGTTGTAAGTTAATGATTTATCAAGTAAATTTCTATTAATGATGTATCAAAATGTATCAAAAGTAATTTTAATAAATAAATGTTACAGAAAAGTTCCATTAGAATTTAGTAAATACATTAAATAAAAATTTGCTTAATACTGATATATTTTATCAAAAATTATTAGGAATTTCTTTTTAAAAAGCTATTATAAAGTTGCAGTAATTAGTTAAACCAATGCAAAATATAGTCATAAAAAAGAAAATTTAGCTGATAATTATGCATAATAACACTTTTATTTTCTGTCTATGTTAAATGTTAGTTTATTATTATATATGTTATATTATACCATAGTCCGAGAAAACTACAGCAAACAAACACCAATGTATATCAGTTTTCAATTATAATTAAATTAATGAATCACTAAATCACTAAGGGGGTTGATATTTTATAGCTCAAATTTTGTGTACTTGTCCTTTAAAAATATAGCTATGTATAGAGTTAAAGCATTTCTTTTTCAAATGAAATCTAATATATATTCTATCTATAATAATATATATTGAATCTAATCTATAATATATCTTTTTTCTAAAAATTACGTTGTTTTCAGAAAAAAGTCTACTAATGATATATTTTGCTCTTTAGGGACTCTCCATAAGTTAAGAATATTTATACTAAAAATTATGTCTTAATAATTGCTGAAGTTAAGTATGAAAATGACTCTCAAGAAATTTATTTAGTAGGTTTAAATTTATTTATTTTTTCAAAGGTTCCCAGCTGTAAAAAAATCATATGATTGACAAATCTCTAGGTATTTTCACTGCTTTTTAAATAGAAAATATACATATATATCCAATTTTAGTGCATCAGAGAAAAGATGGGCATACATTCAAATAATCATACGACTTCAAATATTTTTACAAGAACTTCCAGCCATTTCAGTAATAAACGTCAAAATATTACCATCCACTTCTCATTTTTTTTTATATTGTATATTTCTTCGACATTTGCACAAAGAAATGCTTCAATAAGAAAGTGGCAATTCCTTTTTATAATTCACTTTTTATACAATTCTTTTCAGACTCCTGCTGTTTTTTGTGATTTGCAGCTTTTTTAAAAAACTTTAGCATGCTTAAATATTTGTGAAAAATGCTAAACTTATGCCTTCAAAAACAGTAAACAAAAACATCTTGAAACTAGAGGGGCTGTATGCTGCTTTTCTATTGAATTCAAATATTTCTGTCACAAATTTCATTCATGAGGCAATTATTTTTTTTTTAAAAACAATGACAGCACTGAAATTCTATTATCTGACAAGACAGATTATGCAAAACATAAAGACAGAAAAATTCACTTTATGGAACCGCATAAATTCAGCAGCGTTTTCGAATCTACGTTCAGTTTAATTTAAGCCTACGTTATTTTAATAACTAATACTGAGCTAAAGCATTGATAACATCAAAGAGGAAATGAATTAACCGCAGTACTTAATCAGTAAAAGAGTTTAAGAGAGTTGTCATTTTTATTCAGTTTCGTTTCTCTCGCTGCAGCGAATTAGAAATCAAGTTGCATAAGTCGAGCTGCGGTAATTGATGCAGAACAAGGAAAAAGGTTGGGCTGAGAGACCAACTCAGGCTTGGTCGATTAAGATAACAATGAATAAATGACTCAGCATTCACCATCATGTGTTTTAAATCCGGAGCACATTCACCATAACGCATTCATTCTGCTTCAAGTCCAAATGGATAGTTACAAGAAGGAAAGCAATATATTTCATCTGGTGCACACGCAGCCTTTGTTAGAGAAACCCATTATTTGTAGAAGTCCCCCGAGGAAAGATCCTTTTTGTGCTGGCTTTTCTTAATTAGCTGGCCCGGTTCTTTCTATTGATTTCAAAGTATTTTGGAATCCGGTGTTTACATTCCTCTGAATGCATAGTCCTTTCAATCCCACGGTAACAAGGCTTACTAAACGAAAAATAACTCTTCAAGCAATTCACTGAGTTACGAAATCATTGCAGTTTGCCGTCGGGAAGGATTCGGGTTCCCTAACCATTTCTCTACTGCAATGAGGAATCAAATTATTACATCTATAATGAAACAACGTCTAGCAAATCTGTTTATGCAAGCATTTCTATGTCAGCAATCTCGTAACGTAATTTCTAATCCTATCGTAGGACGATTGGATATCTTTGTAGGCATGGTGTGGTTGGAATTCATTTCTAGCAAACCATAGTCATATAACACTAAACATCATTCCATTTCCTGTTTGCATTAATAGATTACGGATATATGTGCCTCGTAAGTAAAATGCTTTAGGCAATGTTGACCTTCGCGGTGAAAATAGCTTATGTTGGCATTGTTCCGATGAAATCAGTAAACCGAAAGCATTATTCAAATAAATAGTATACCTAATATTTGTTAGGTGTAAAATCGGCCTTAGCAGGAAATTCAGAGATATATTTGCAGTCATTGCTGATAATCGAATGGTAATATTAATCATTTACCCTTTATACAACATAGCATGTGCTGAAGTACATTTATGAGATTTCTATTAAGTAACAGAAATTTAAGTTATAATTAATCTCTTAAAAATATAAGCATAAATTTTTTTTAAATTTCGAAATTAAGTAATATTCAGATCCATTTGTACAATGAATAACATTCCACTACAATTTTCTTTTTTTTTGTGGTCACATTTTTTTAGATCAACGATCTCCAAAACTCTTTCATCTCGCACCCCTAAGACGAAAATTGTTAAAAGTTGTACCAAATATAATATAATATAATATAATATGTATATATATATATTGTATTTATATGTGTATGTGTAGTAAAATATCAAATTGTATATTCTTAAAATTATTATTTATTTATTATTTTATCATTATTTATTTTTTATAATTTAATAGTTTATTTTTAATTTGATTGCTCCCTGTTAAAAAAAAAATCGAAATCTGGCTCTCACTCTGATTTATTTTTGTACTTGGTTTTAATTTCAGGGAACATTACTACACACAGGTATGTAGTGTAAAAATAGTAATATTGCATTCAATGCTGTGGATACTAAATCTGGATACTCAGTTTTTCGGTCCTTCTTACCAATTATGAAGAGATTATTCTTTCAATTCGGATTGTAACGTTGCTCTTTCTCTCGTATCAATTAACTGTTCGTAAGTAGTTCGATTGCTACTTACGAACATCCTAAGACCTAATTTTAAATTTTTAGCAAATGAGTTCATGACCATCATCATCGTGGGTATGCGTACTCCACTTTGCAGGCCACTGATTTAGATTATTATGAAATGGTGTCTATTTAAGTCAGAGTCAGATTCATAATGAAAAATATATGCTAAGAATATATGAAAGATATTCCCCAGGCGCGCTTCAGACACATTTATTTAGATGTTAAATATGTATA
Source organism: Caerostris extrusa (assembly GCA_021605095.1). Lineage (NCBI taxonomy): Eukaryota > Metazoa > Arthropoda > Arachnida > Araneae > Araneidae > Caerostris > Caerostris extrusa. The sequence continues at coordinate 80,622 of BPLR01018072.1, read as the reverse complement.
ATTATTATTATTTCAATCAAACTAAACAAATACTTTAACAATATTAAGTACTTAAAATAAATATGGCTTTTACTTATACGTTGTGCCCTACACAATCTGATAAATAAAAGTGATATACTAGTATATTTCCTAGGTAAATGCTCGTTACAATATTACCAGCAGGGTTATAAGCAGCTCTGGAGGAAAAGTTTGCATTACAAACTTGATCTTCGTGTAACCTAATGATTGGGTCTCAGGTTAATCACAGAAAGAACGCGGGGAACAAAATCTCGTTCTAATGTCTAATGAGAAGCTCTTACTTCATCAAGTATTGCCGTCTCCATGGATCTCCTATTTCCTCCCCTTCTCTCGTCCTAACGGGAATTAGCGCGAATCAGCTCACGTAGAAAGTGTCCGTGTCCAGACAATAGGATCATCCGGTCCGGATGGACAAATGGGGAGGGAGAGGATCCAGGTCTGGAACCTTCTGATAAGAAGGAGGTCACTACATGCTCTGAAGCAATCGTGATCACCTTTTATTAATCATTGTCAATAGCAGTTGGGATTCTTCCACTTGCCTTAATGACGCTTAATTTTGCTTGTCGTACTTTTGCCCAAGATATAGATTGAGGATGAAACAGAAGTTATGTTCTGAGCTACATAGTTGATAATGACATTGTAGCAAATATAATATATGAAGAAATGTGTTACATTGAATCATGCTTTCTTTTGGAAATAAATAGCAACAAGAGCCAGTCATTCATTTATTATTATTTTTATAAGATGTTTAGAATTATTTGCTACAAGGAAATTTAATTGACACTTTTTAAAACTTAGTTGACAAATTTTTTTTAACTCTTAATAAAATAATCATAAAATATTTTTAACTCTTATAATCATCATCACTTTTATAATCATCATATTTATTACTCTTAATAATCATAAAATATTTTTAATTCAAATTAATCATAAAAGATTTTTAACTCTTATTAATAATAAATTTTTAACTCATATTAATCATAAATTTTTTTTTTTTAACTCAAATTAATCATAAAATATTTAACTCAAAATCATAAAATATTTAACTCAAAATCATAAAATATTTATTAACTCTTATTGATTTATGATCAATAAGAGTTAAAAATATTTTAACACATATTGATTCTAGAATCCCATTTTTCATTAGAAAAATCAGATTAGAAATCTTGATCAAATACCATTTTTGTGACGTTGTACTATTCATTGTTATAATTATGTTTCTATCATTAAATGCATTAACATAAATTTAGAAATTTGCGAGACTACTCAGAATTAAACTGTAGAGGTATTTGTAACATTCACAATATATTCATAATACAATCCATGTTCATTGTATAAAATAATCATTTCGACTTTGAAATGCAGTGTAGACTTTAATTTATTATTGTACAATTTCTTACTTGGTACATCGAAAAATTGACCTTCAAAATTTGTAATATGGATAAAAGTAAGAAATTTACACTCAAGAAAGAGAAAGAAGGTTTTTAGGCATCCAATTCAATGCACAAAAATAGATTTGAATATACATACAATATATTGTATGTCATAAACAAAGTATATTTCTTTACAGCATGAATTTAGGTTATTAGTAATTTTCACTATGTAGATTTGTATATATATATTTGAAATAATTTCACATATATTTTCATAAAAACAGGCATAGCTTTTATAATTCAGAGATTAAACAGTTGAAAAGCTGTAGAGTATTGACTATTTTTATATTTAGTGTTATTTCTATTTCAATAAATAATTTGCTGTCTAGAATAGTGAGATGAAATTTTCAACATTACTCATTTTGTATGCTTATTATAGAGCACCTTGGGGACTTATTTATTTCAACTTTTATCTTTATTTTTAAAAATGTTTCATAACATCTTATATTTTATTTTTTTTTTTTCCAATGTATATATATATATATATGTGTGTGTTTGTGTGTCTTTTCTTCATTTTAAATTGAAAATTTGAAATACATGTGAGGGTTAAAATATATTTTATTTTTTAAAAGGGACTTTTTTTTTCCCATTTTAACAAACAATATATATATTGGTAAGCTGAAGATAGATTTAATTTTATATATTGATAAAGAATACCCTTTATTTGTTGTTTTCATTTATATATAACTACATTAAAAAGAGTTTATTTTAAAGATAACCAATTCAAAGATAATATTTTAAAAATATACTGCTTTTTGCACAAAAGTAAAATTATTAAAAATAGTTCTCTATTAAAATGTAATTTTCGTTTCACATTGTGATATCTACCAATTTTTTAAATTGATTTTAGGGTAAGAATTTTTATGGGTAGAATATTTAGGTAAGAATATTTTAAAAAGTAGAATTTTTATGTAACTCAAACGCTGAACTCCATATAAACTGCTCTAAATTATTTTATAGGGCTATTGGTTTTTTTTTTTTCCCAAATGTTGGGCACTTTGGCATAATTTCACTCGAAATTAAAACAACAGGTAAGGTTTGTTTTTCGGTTTTTTTGTAATAAGGTTTTGTTTTTCTATTTTGGAAGCTGAACGCCATCAGGCCAATTTTATAGCCTATCTCAACATTACTGAGCAATAATGTTTCTACCGACAACCGTAAAAGCAATAATTTAAAATAATTTTTTTACCTTAAATTTTATTACAGATAATGAGTTAGAAGTCTCACAATAATTCAAATTTAATTCAACTCCCTAAAGATATCTAATCTAATTATAGATACTTTAATCTATAGATACATTTTATATGAATAAAAATATTTATAAAAAGAAAAGAAAAATGAGCTTTCTAATGAAGTTACTAAAATTAAAATTTCCTTTATAAGCAAAAGAAAATCTGGGACAACATCAGATAATAAAGTAGATTAAATGATAATTTTAAACAAAAAATGAAAAAAAAATTTTAAGTTCAGTTAGTTAAAAAGAATCCTTACCCTCAATATTTCTATCGACAACTGTAAATCGCAATAACTTAAAATAAATGCTTAATATCTTAAATTTTATTATAGATAATGAGTCTCACAAGCCTTCACATTTAATTCAGCTTCCTAAGGAAATCTGTAGATATCTAATTATAGATACTTTTTTATCTGTAGATAACTAATTATAGAAATTTTAATCTGTAGATTAGTGATTAGATAATGAGTGAGAAGTCTCACAATCTTTCACAGTTAATTCAACTTCCTAAAGAAATCTATACATATCTAGATATAGATACTCTAATCTATAGATATATATTTTATATGAATAAAATATTTATAAAAAGAAAAGAAAAATGAGTTTACTAATGAAGTTACTAAAATTAAAATTTCCTGTATTAGCAAAAGAAAATCTGGGACAACGTCAGATAATAAAATAGATTAAATAATAATTTTTAAACAAAAAAAAAAAAAAATGAAAAAGAATTGATAAGTTATCTAATTATAAGTTAAGATAAGTTATATTAATAAGTTAGTATATTAATCGTATTATAAGATATCAAGTTATAGATACTTAAAAAGAATCATTTTAAAATATGCTAATTACAGAAAACATATGTAGATAATGTTTATGCAGAACTCCACAGATCTGCTTTTCTAGTTATTTTAGTATTTTGACAAGAAAAGGAGGAATATTCAATTCAATAATAGCGACCACTGTGAATCTTGGCTGACTTTGACGAATGAAAGGAAGCTTATCGCTTATTGAAAACGAAGATAGAAAACGTCACTCTCTCTCACTATCGCTAAATCGAACTTGTCTCTTATTCATGGACATTTTTTGTGATGCCATTCTAAAGGAAATAACTTACCCTTCACTAAAGAAGTGAGGAAAACCTCGGAATAAGTGTCTACAGAACATGCATTTTTTCATCTCTGCTTCAAACTGAACTTTTCATGCAAATGATTCTTAGGTTCAGTTTTTAGTTTTCTATTTCTATCTCCTTCTAACTCTTTATCTTATACTGATATAATATGTAAATCATAAATTCTTTCATTCTCACTCCTTAAATTTATATTATATGCAAATCAAAAATTGTTGAGAATAAACATAACTAGCTTACGGAATTTCTTTTCCTTATATTTTTTATACCCATAATAAAAGTATGATTATCCTATTAATAGAATGAATAATTATGTATTATTATTTTTAAATTAAATAATTATGATACTGTACAAATTTTATTAATGATATGATTATTAGAGAACTAAAATAAGTTTATTTAATAATAATTAATATTTTACGATTTATTGGATGATCACGGAATTTTTTTTATGAATATTTATACATTAAAAAAAATTAAATAATAATAATAATGAGGTACAATTAAAAAAATTTAATTGCTGAGATTTCTAAAATTTTAAATGTTTAATGGGATATTTTATTTCAATAGTTCTTAAGTTAGTCTATTAGTTAGTATATTTATTTATTAAGTTATTATCTTCAATATTTATGAAGTTAACTATTACTTTCGTTCAATCCTCACTTTTATATAAAAAGAAGAAGCAAAAATAGAGAAAACGTCGAAATTGAGTCAAATAAAAACACGACTTACTTTTACCTCAGTTTCAATCTTAATTTTTAATAAAAAAAATTTACAAAAAGAAAAAAAAAAATATTTTTCTGATGAAATTACTAAAATTAAAATTCCCTTTATAAGTAAATGAAAATCTGGGACATCGTCAGATAATAAGGTAGATTAAATGATAACTTTAAACAAAAAAATGAAAAAAAATTGATAAATTAGTTAAAAAGAGTCCTTTTCAATAAAAAAAGATTTATCAATTACATTGCCAAACAATGAGAATCAAGAGTATTTTTGACCTTCAATCTTTTAAACCTTCTTTAAAAGAGTTGTCATCTACAATGAAGAAGAAAGTGTTTTGTTAAAAAAAAAAAAATTGTTTTGGTTAAAAAGTGATTCCACCCACACATATTGTCATATTTGTCTTTTGTATTATTTGATGAACAAGAAACAATGTAACTTTTAATCCAATCAAAAGGAAAGGGAATATTATAATTTGTCAAAGTCAGGTTCTTTTTAAGAAAGTATTCTAAAATTTAGTGAGAGTTTATAAGTTTATTATTATTAGTAGTTATTAATTTTTTATTCTATTTACATTTCAAATGTTTGCATAACAATAGTTATGTAATGTTTAATGCAGCAAATATAATCAATAATAACATATTTCTATTTTTGATTTGTAGGAAAGTGAAATCTGTTCCTTGTTTATGTGTTTACGAGTATTAGTAAAATGACACCAATATGATAAAATTCTCATTTACACAACTAACTACTAACGCAATATTTTAGATCTTCAATGCATGCACGTATATCGTTGTTAATAAGCTCATAACATTGATTTTAGCGTATAGCAAAAACAGAAATAAATTTAATGGTCTTGTTTGTCTTCATAATAAAAAAAAAATGCCTTTAATTTTGTAAAAGCCTTATTTTTCATGCACTTAAGATCTAATTTAATTGTTTTACATCTCTTAGAAGTAAGTAATAGGTGGCATTAAACAAATTCATTATTGAATTCCAAATTTAGTCCATTAGTTATAATAGCTGTCAAAACATGCAAAAAAGTAAAAGCACAGTAAAATTAAATAAATATTTATAATGAATGCCCTTATGCCATCAGCGAATCACTTTCAGAATAAGAATATTTATGAGTAAACCGCTCTTAATGCATTTTGTATTCTGCGAGGTTTGCATTATTAATAAAATGTACCAGAAATAAATTTTACATACATTACCCCAGTTTTACAACCGGTAAATTTTTAATACGAGTGTTTATAAAGTTTAACTTTCACAGCCGTACCGCCATTCGTAACAGCATATCGTAAAGGGAACCCGAAAAATGTTTAAGTAAAAAAAAAAAAAAAAAAAAATAAGAGATATATGTACGGACTTAAAAACAAATTCTGTTGGTTTTGGAGTTCATAAAATGTTCAATTCTTCTGGAGTAAAAATGGAAAATTCTTTTTGCCGTAAGTGAATGTTTTTCAAGGGTTCCTGCTTTATTCAGTAGTCTAGTATATTAGAAAAAAAGTATCCTGTTTCCTTCATGAATATACGTGATTCTCTTTTTCGTCTCACGTGGAAGGTCGCAGAAGAAGGTGCAGGTGTTCCTCAGGTCAAACATCCAAGTCACATGAATGACACATCGGGGCAGTTATAAATAGAATACATTGACTTCTGCCATATTTTGTGTACTTTAATAGATATATAAATTTTTCAAGGCATAAAAATTTATGAGACATTTTATAAAATATATTATTATAAAATAGTATGTCAAATACATCATCATACGCCTATTTTATATCAAAATGTTTCATAAAGGGACACATACATTTTTATACATTTAATTTCTTTTTTTGTACACTTTTTGAATTTATATTAATTTATTTAAGCATTTAAAAATTTTCTTGACACACTATATATATTGTAAATTTTTAAATGTACATATATGCACATAAATAAATACAATTTATTAGATTAAAGGACTAAATTTTATTTTCAAAAAAATTTGAAGAATCGTGATAATTCAAAAGGATTTAAATGAAAGTTACGAATTGTACAGGATAGACATTAAATTATAAAAAATAAATTATTATGGATAAAAATTATCAACAAATAACAAAAAATTTGCTGTACGAATAAGACATTCCTGAAACCAGTTTACATTTAATTTTCACTTTTAATGCATTCTGTAGAATGTGATAAATATACATACTGTTCAATTTGTCTATTTAATTGTAAGCATTACAATACAAACTCAATGCTAAATATTCAGTTGTAATATTTCAATTTTCATAATATTTCTGTACCCACTTTAGCTTTCCCCCAATGTGTGTTAGTTAGTAAAAATGATTGAAATTTATCACGTGGGGTTTTGGTTGCAAGGGGTTGTTTTTTGTTTATTTTTGTTTTATTTTTAATATATAGCAATAAATGAGCAATTAAAAACAAACTTTGGATATTTCATCGTCTTCTTTAACGAATGAGGAGCTTTTTCAAAACAAATCGCTTCATGATTTATTGTATTGTTTTAGTATTTGATCAAATTATGCTAACAAATTTTAGTTTTTTTATAATTAAAATTGGTGTATATGGGATAAAAATACTTTAAATTTAGCTCAAATATTCAGAATGCAAAGAAAAATATACTTACTTAGACAATAACATCAAACTACAAATAAATAAAACATCTATCTATGATTCATGTAATTGTATAGTGTTTAAAAGTCATTAATTTTCAATTAAAACTAAACATTGGGCATTTATCCTACTAGAGAACTTTAAAAAAATTAAATCCTTCATGCTTATAAACATGCGCAAACAGGCAACTAAACATTTCGAAATAAATTCACTCAAAGTATGGTAAAAATCAATGAATAATTCTAAAATTTTAAAAATATCCAATCGAAGACAAAAATTAAATATTTGAATTTTAGAAAATAAAATTAATAAAACTAAAAGTTATTCAATAAGAGAAATCATTTTTTTCTCTCATTTTAAATCAATCCATTAAAAAAATTAGAAATCATCTTTCTCTTGTAAGAGATCCAAGGAAAACCAGTCCAATTTAAATTTTAGTGCTTAACTTCTATAGAGTCAATCCATACGTCAATTCTGCCCAACAACAAATAAGAGCTAGTAATAATAAATAAAAAATTGTTTACACAAAAAGTAGTGAATGTATTGAAAGAAACGCGATTAAATTTTTTTTATTTTATTTTTTTTTTTTACTTTCAAAGAATAATACAATTGTTTAACATTAAAGAATCAATATATTTAAATATTTAATGAAGCAATACTGTGTTATTTACCATCTCATTGTATTTTTAAAAAAAAAAGCATTGATACACGTTTATATAAAAATTATGCCAAAAACTTGAAAACATTTCAAACAAAAATAATTCAAACGATGGTAAAAACTTTTAGTAAATAATTCTAAAAGTTTTAGAATATTCGAACAAAGTAAAACTACTAAAAAATAAAAAATTACTTTTGAATATTGGGAACTAAAAATGTTTGCACAGTTATTTTCACTTTTTAAAAAATAAAAAAAGTCAACTCCCTTTTTTAAAAAGAAATCATCTTCTTTTCAGAAAACTATCGGAGGAAAGCTAGTCCAATTCAAATGTTGCTATACAACTTCCATAGAGTCTATCCACACTTTGGCTAAATCCATTTGAAAATAACAAAGAAGGCTTATTTCTACGAAGCAGCCGAATGTACTGGTGTGGGTAATCAATCAATGGTGTGTGAAAATCAATATATTTAAATATTTAATGAAGTAATACTATGTTATTTATTATGAAGTAATACTTGTTATTTATTTATTATTTTTAAAAAAATGGAAACATTTATACATTTTATATAAACATTATGCCAAAAAACTTGGAAAACATTTCAAGCAAAAATAATTTAAAGGATTTGTAAAAACTTAGTAACTAATCCTAAAAGTTTCAGAAAATTCGAACAAAGTAAAACTCTTAAAAATAAAAAATTAAACTTTTGAATATTGGGAACTAAAAATGTATGCATAGTTATTTTCACTTTTTAAAAATAAAAAAATATAAAAAAAAAAGTCAACCCCTTTTAAAAAAAAAATCATCTTCTTTCAGAAAAGTATCCGAGGAAAGCTAGTCCAATTCAAATGTTGGTATACAACTTCCATAGAGTCGATCCACACTTTGGCTAAATCCATTTGGCAATAACAAAGAAGGCTTATTTCTAGGAAGCAGCCGAATGTACTGGTGTGGATTACCCTGGGCTCGCCTCTTTATGTATACGAAGAGCAAAATAAGCGTTGACTTTGCCACCCTTCGAGAGGATGATTATTGAGGCTGGGTGAAAGGGGGAGAAAACCATATTCTATTCTTTTCGTGAGCAGAGAGAGGCTTATTTCCAACAATAACGGCTCATAGAAAGCTCGGATAGGTCAGGGATGCTATTGTTAAGGTTTTATTAGTTTTCTCATGGCCATCTATCGTCCAAGAAACAGGTCGCAACGGAAAAGGAAGAGAGAAAAGCGAACGATGATATCTCAATTATGTTCAAAAGGAAATAATATACACATGATACTCAAGTTCAAAAGAGTTACTCGTGTGTATTGTTTGAATAAATAAAAAACTGCATTATATATTACTTTTAAATTATTTAGCCTGCAAATGTTATGCGAGTTTTGCTAATCCGTTTATTCACACGTAGATTTTGTGCACACTTTGCACTAATGCTAACAACTTTTAAATGTGGTTGTTTTGCATTTAAAAGTCATATTTAGAAGATTTAGATTCGGAATAAATTTATACTTAGTCTGTTTCCAAAAGAAATAAGATACTATCTCTCTCAAAAAAAAAAAAAAAAAAAAGATTTATGAACATTTGAGAGTTTCGGAAAATATTTAAAGATAAATTTTTAGATAAAATTTGTATGCATATATGTAAAATATTTTAATGGTTATTTATTAAATTTATAATTGCTGACTGAAATCGTACCAGTTTGCAAATTTAGTTTAAGGTACTATTTTAACAATATTCTTATTTTTCTTTCATTGTACATTAAATTCCAACTCATATAGATCTTTATATATGAAAATTGAAATTTTGAACGTAAAAATACTATTGACTAACTTAGTTTAAGTATTTAAAACTACTAATGAAATCTATATTAATTTAAAATTGCTGATGTTTAAAATAGTCTAGTTAAAGAAAGTATTTAAAACCACTAATCAAATCTATATTCATTTAAAATTGTTGATGTTTAAAAGAGTTTAGTTTAAGTAAGTATTTAAAACCACTAATGAAGTCTATATTCATTTAAAATTGTTGATGTTTAAAGAAATGAACGACAGTTAAAATTAACCCATAAGCAAGTAACAAAATCGTTTAAGATTTATTTTATTTACTTTATAATAATGGCGAACTATTCTTTAAAAATTATTAGTTTATCAAATTTTGGTTTTCTCTGCAAATGTAGCAAATGGTTTTCCTCAGCAATTATAATCATGATTTATGTTTTAAAATCTTTAGAAGCAAACTCAATAAAATCTAATTTTAAATTATATAATGTTTGAAAGATTCTTTGAGGTAAATATTTTTAATCTACGTAAGCAGTATTACCATTCTAAATAATATATAATGCGATTAATTATCTTAATTTCATTGCTAAAAATTATTTAAGATTACTACATCAGAAATTATTATTGAATGAAGAGTTGTTTTAAATATTAATATGTTGCAAATGCTAATGTATTGAAGATAAGTTAAATAAATACAGAATCAAAATCTTTTGAAAATTATGTTAAGTGAATAAAGTATTCCTTAAAGAATTATGTTATTATTTAAATTTAGTTTATGAATTAATGACCCAATACCATTAAGATGTTATAATAATCATCAGCTTTTTATTTAATTTACATTAAATAAATATTAAAAGCATTATTAGGGGGAATAAATTAATGAAGAATACACATAATTCACCTGCCAAAGAAATTAAATAATATAACAATATCATTACAAATATTTCTAAAAAATAATCAAAGATAACAATAAGCAAATTAGGCCACAAATAACTTTAATTGTAAACTTTTGTCTACAAGTGAAAAATCCTTTAAATATATCATTCAAGTAAAATAATTATGCAGTCTTTTGGAAACGAAGTATTCAAAGAAATAAAGAGAATTCTCCTAAGGTATTTATTTAAAGAATAGAAAGAATTATTCAAATACTACCACAACGGAATCGAAGAAGTTACTTACATAAATAACTTCCAGCAGCAATATCTAAATTAAAGTTCGATTAGTGACAAGCATCAAGTAATGAAATGAAAATAAATGTTTGTTCGGTTTGTAAGAAATTACAAAGAGCAAGAATGAACCTATTAAAGTTTTTTTAAAAAAAGGTTAGATTTGTATTTTGCAAATTTAAATTTCAAGAGATTGCTATAATACTTAAGGGAAAGTGAGATAATAGAAGGAATTGAATTGAGACTTCCTAAACGCTTACATATTAAAATGCTTTTTTTCCAAGAAACTAAGAGTTACCGTTTTTGAGTAAGAAATTTTTATGAACACAGGATTTTTTTTTATAGTTTACTTAGATTAAAAAAAAAAATTCTGGTCTTGCTTTTTAAAGAAATATTTTATTTCCTTATTTTTAAGATTGTTGATATCATTTTTTATAATGTTTAAAAGAGGAATAAGTATAGAAATTTAAAAAAAAGTAAAGTATATATAAAAAGTATATACACATTCAGCAGTTTAGTATGATTATTAGATATACGAATTTATTGGTTCTCAAGGAATAGAAATAATGATAAAGTTTTTATTATTTTCACAAAAAAATATTTCTTTTCGTTAATTAATAATAGAAATTTGAAAACTAAAAACAGCAAGATATTCATAGCATTGCTAAGAATTAAATTACTTTCTCATTTTCAATCTTTGAAGATTAAATTTTAAATACGAATATAAAATTTATATAATATTTCGTTAAGGAATTATTAAATTTTCAAAAGCGAAATATAAAATTTTTAATAAATACCATGTATCGAATAACTTAAAAAGCAACATCTAAAATCATCAAACAATCAAAAACTGCATCTTATGCAAAACTTTTTTAACATCTGAAATATACATTTCTTCATAAGCAAAACGAGTTATAAATAGTTTCATTTTCTAAATAAATTACAATTATTTACGGCAAAACTGCACTTATTTAAATTGCAATTACTAATTATTATTATTAATTTATTAAAAATATAACATATTATTTTTTTTTTTAAAGATCGCTTATTTCTCTCCAGATATGGCGAAGCTTATTAAAAATTCAACATATATATATTCATGTATGTATGTATGTATGTATCTATATATATATATATATTTAAGTTACCGATCTAATTCAAAACTGTTTTTTATCTTGCCTTGAATAATTACTGCTTTCTAAACTTGATCTGCTATAATTATTATATGCATATTTATCGATTTGGTATGATTACTAGATATACAAATTTATTGGTACTCTTTTATCTCAAGAAATATAAATAATGATAAGGCTTTTATTATTTTCACAAAAATATTTTTTCTTCGTTAATCAAGAATAAAAATTTGAAAACCAAAAAAAAACAAAAAACACCAAGATATTAATAGACTTACTATGAATTAATTTGCTTTTCTCATTCTTCAATGTGTAAAGATTAAATTTTGAATACGAATATAAAATTTATATAATATTTCGTTAAGGAATTATTAAATTTTCAAAAGAGAAATATAAATTTTTTAATAGATACTATGTATAGAACAACTTAAAAGCAATATCAAAAATTCAAGACTGCATAATTTTTTTTTAACATCTGAAATAATATACTTTAAGCTAAATCAGAAAGCTAAATTCTTCCTAAGCAAAGCGCATTAAAAATAGTTTTATTTTCGAAATAAATTGCAATTATTTATGCATGACAAAAGTAATTTATTAAAAATATAAGCATATTAGTCTTTATAAACATCGCTTATTCTCTCTAGATATAGCGAAAGGTTATTAAGAATGGAAATTATTTAGCGCGACATAGATGTTATTTATTCATAATGTTAACTTTTTAATGAATTGTATATCAGTGAAAAAAATCACTGAAGAACATTTGATTCAAAGAATTCTAACATTCTTTTTTTTTTTTTTTTTTAAATTCTACATTTGTCTTTGAAATTTAAAAAAAACAAACGTGAAGTTGATATAAAAAATTGGTAGAAATATTCCAATACATTACTAAAAAAAAAAAAAAAAATAGATTCCAAGAAAACTTTATATATTATGGATAAAATGATTATAATAAATAAATAATATAATTTTTCGAAATCTCGTCAATTTAAAAGATTTCATAAAGAATTTAAAAGGTTCTTAAATTTATCATAACTTCTAACATTAAAAAAAAAAATGATTAATCCGCAAAAATCATGTAGATCTTACAATGTTATTGTCTGCAAATAAAATGAATTTAACTAACAAACCTTCTTTTTAGTTTTAAATACGATTTGTCATTTTTTTAAACACATTTTAAATGCTTAAATGATATTTTTTCAACTCATTTTTTGTGATGCTTATATTGTGATTTTAAATTAATATTACAGATTTATTAATAAAGCTCGATAGAATTATTGTTAAAAATTTGCTAATTTATTTAAAATTACCACTTAATACAAGATAACAAAGGGTGAAGAATCAAACATTCATAAATTAAGGGGAAATTATTCATCACTTTTTGAATCTTTACTTTTCACCCGACAGATGGCTCTGCCTTACATTTCGTTTCTTTACAAAAATCTTTTCCACTTTAATTTGTAAGAATGGGGGAACTACGAATTTTGTGCTGTACGCTTTCTTAGCATTGTACAATAGCAGATAGCAGCAAATTTACTAAACCAAAAAGTACAAATAGATTACCGCCGTAACAATTAGCCGCACGCACATTAATGAAGAGTTATCATAATTATCTGCATGAAATGAAACTCTGAATCAAGAATAATAAACATTGTCGTCTTGTTTGAAGGTAATTAATTCTGCTCATTCTCAAAAAGTCGTTAATGAGAAGGTATCAGAGTTAAATTAGGAAATGGATGACGCTGATATTCTGAAGTCCCTGGTGGAATCTAACAAAAGATAACTGCTTACTATAAAATGAAAAGGGAAGATTCACATTGGGAACTAATTTTGTGTCCAGTTAAAGAATAATATTTGCATGAAATTGATGACAGGAATTTAAAAATATGTGCAAGAATTACATAAAAATAACATAGTAATAAATTGCACACTATTAATAACTTTCATTTCAAAAGACGAAAAAATATTACAATTTTTACGACAAAATGAAAAGGGAAGATTTACATTGGGAACTAATTTTATGTCCAGTTAAAGAATAATATTTGCATCAAATTGAAATAATATTTGCATCAAGAAGATGTGCACGAATTACATAGAAATAATATAGTAATAAATTATACACTATTAATCATTTTCATTTCATTAGCATTAAAATACTGCAATTATTTTTATATTTTATGAAAGCTACACAGATAAATTTATAAAATATTTTCTTTTTTTTTTTCGCATTTTATCAATTATGGTAAAAATTAAGAATATAATATATAATTTTTTTGATTTGATAATTATTCTTTAACTGCAAATTTATTCCCTTCGTAAAAGTAAGGTGAAAAAAAGTCAAAAAGGTGAAATTATTTTTATTATGTATTAGTAAGTGCAAATATATATTATTAAACTATTTTTAAATAAATAAATTTTAGCTTTTCTAAAATGCTTAATATTAAATAGCAAATTATTTCTTGTTGAAGATATTTTCTTAACCAAGAAATAATTAAGAATTTAATAAAAATTAATTTCACATTTTGACTTTTACCCCTTACTTTTACAAAGGGAATAAAATTACAGTTAAAAATAATATTTGAATCAAATTGATGACAGGAATTCAAGAATATGTGTACGAGTTACATAAAAAATAAGATAATCATATGCACACTAATAATAACTTTCATCTAACATTAAAATACTGCAATTATTTTTAATTTTTATGAAAGTTATATAGACTTGATTGCTTGATTTATTATTTAATATCAAATATTTTAGAAAAGGGAAGCTTTATTTACTTAAAAATAGTTTAATATTATGTTTGCACTTACTAATACATGTTTAAAAATGACAGAAAAAAAAAATCACATTTTGACTTTTTCCCCTTACTTAGACAAAGGAATAAAATCTTAGTTAAAGAATAATATTTGCATCAAATTGATGACAGAAATTCAAAAAGATGTGTACGAATTACATGAAAATAACATAGTAATAAATTACGCACTATTAATCACTTTCATTCACTAACATTAAAATACTATATATATTTTTAATTTTTATGAAAGTTATATAGACTTGATTGCTTGATTTATTATTTAATATCAGATATTTTAGAAAAGGGAAGCTTTTATTTACTTAAAAATAGTTTAATATTATGTTTTACTTTTTAATACATGTTTAAAAAAATTACAGAAAAAAAAAAATTCACATTTTGACTTTTTCCCCCTTACTTAGACAAAGGAATAAAATCTTAGTTAAAAGAATAATATTTGCATCAAATTGATGACAGAAATTCAAAAAGATGTGTACGAATTACATAAAAAATAACATAGTAATAAATTACGCACTATTAATCACTTTCATTTCACCTAACATTAAAAAATACTATATATATTTTTAATTTTTATGAAAGTTATATAGACTTGATTGCTTGATTTATTATTTAATATCAGATATTTTTAGAAAAGGGAAGCTTTTATTTACTTAAAAAAATAGTTTAATATTATGTTTGCACTTACTAATACATGTTTAAAAATTACAGAAAAAAAAATTTTGACTTTTTTTTTTCCCTTTTACTTAGACAAAGGGAATAAAATCTTAGTTAAAGAATAATAATATTTGCATCAAATTGATGACAGAAATTCAAAAGATGTGTACGAATTTACATAAAAATAACATAGTAATAAATTACACGCACTATTAATCACTTTCATTTCACTAACATTAAAATACTATATATATTTTTAATTTTTATGAAAGTTATATAGACTTTGATTGCTTGATTTATTATTTAATATCAGATATTTTAGAAAAGGAAGCTTTATTTACTTAATAAATAGTTTAATATTATGTTTGCACTTACTAATACATGTTTAAAAATTACAGAAAAAAAAATTCACATTTTGACTTTTTTCCCTTACTTAGACAAAGGGAATAAAATCTTAGTTAAAAAGAATAATATTTGCATCAAATTGATGACAGAAATTCAAAAAAAGATGTGTACGAATTACATAAAAATAACATAGTAATAAATTACGCACTATTAATCACTTTCATTTCACTAACATTAAAAATACTATATATATTTTTAATTTTTATGAAAGTTATATAGATAAATGTTTAAAAATATTTTTGTTTTTTATTTTGCATTTCATCAATTTTGGTAAAAAATTAAGAATAAAAATATCTTAAACAAGAAATAATTTGGTATTTAATATTAAGCATTTTAGAAAAGGAATATTATTTATTTCAAAAATAGTTTAATATCATATTTACGCTTACTAACACATGTTTAAAAATTATAGAAAAAAAAAATAATTTCACATTTTAACTTTTTTCTTTACTTTCATAAAAAATCACCAAATAAAATCCTCAGTTTAATTCTGCAATATTATTTTTGGTTTTTGTTAAACAAAATGTTGCAATATTTCATGCATGGGTTCATATTTTTTGAAACAATGAAATTAAGAATTTTTAATATCCAAAATGATATTCTATTAAACCTTAGGCATTGTCTAAGCACATTTTTTTTAATTTCCTTTAAAATACCTTTATTACAACCTTTAAGGCAATATTCCTTTTCTCCTTTATGCAAACATTCACACCTTGAGGATTGCAAAATATTTGCATAAAAGAAACAAGTCAACATTAGGGCAGACATTATGATCAAATATTTTTTTTTTTTTCATTTTAATAAAATAATTTTTAATTATTTTAGTATAAACATACATTTTTGCTTATATTGATATTGTACATGATATTAAGTTTAAAAAAAAATTGAAAAAAAATATGTTAATTAGTAATGTTTCCTTAAATACAATTCTTCTTATAAAATTTTATTTCTTATTCATTTTGAGAATAAGAAATACAATTGAACTTGGACTTAAATAGCGGAATACAGTTGGACTAGAATAAAACAACTTTGGACATGAATAAAACAAATTTTATTTGTGTCCAAATTTGTTTTATTCATGTTAAAAATTTGTTTTATTCATGTCCAAACAAATTTGAACATGAATAAAACAAATTTGGACCTGAATAAAACAAATTTGGACTTGAATAAAATTGAACATAAAATTGGGAATAAAATTTTACTTGAACTTTCATTAGCTATAGAAACTAACACATTTATGTTTGTTAAATTTAACAAATATTCGTTTCAAAAATTTGCATATATTTCATCCGTAATTTCAGGCATTATTCTGTAAAATGAAACCTGCCTCTAACGCTTCTTAAACATTCAAACCAAGATGAAACTTTATAGTTTTCCCTGATTGTTGATTTGTAAACCCAGATTAAGGCATCTATTATTTGTTAAATATTATCACCTTGTGAATTGTGAAGGATTATAGCTCAAAAGACAAAATCAACCCCAGGGAAGCAATTTGATCCAAGAAATATTTTTCGTCCTTCTGCAGAGTGCTTTTAGTTCTCTTGAGATAGTTGAATATAAATGTATGAGCTACCCCATACCCCTGGGGATAAGACAGTACCACGCGGGAAAAAAGCTCTGTATTAAGTGAACATAAGAGCCATTTTTAGGCTTTTT
The DNA here is from genome assembly GCA_021605095.1 of Caerostris extrusa. NCBI lineage: Eukaryota > Metazoa > Arthropoda > Arachnida > Araneae > Araneidae > Caerostris > Caerostris extrusa. Next base: position 63,215 of record BPLR01018072.1, on the reverse strand, counting down.
CCTCCAGCTAAGATTGTACCTAATAACATGTTGCTTGAAATGTGATACGGGTAACGGAAATGCCTCCATTATTGTTGCGGTTTCTTCTTTTCCTGTACGATGACAGAGAGCTATGCGGTTTCCGTAAATGGAATGACAAGATTTTTATGATGAAGAGAAATACACTGGCGTTTTTTCTCCTAATAGTCACTTGGGATTATATATATATAGAGAGAGATAGATAGATATATAATCTAAGATTAACAGAGATAGATATATAGTGTAAATATCAAAGTTGATTTTTGAAATAATACTGTGTTATTTTCTTAAGTATGTGAATTTGCTTTGTTTGAATCAAAAAGAAAGGAAAAAAAAAAAAAAGATTCCAGTGAAGGGATACGATTTGCTTTTAAAAATGGTATATAATAGTATATAGTAGTATATAAATGGCAAATAATGGTATATAAGTAGTATATAATGATATATAATAGTATATAATGGTATATAGTAGTAATAATGGTATATAATGATAGATAATAGTAAATGGTATATTATACGTAAATGTTCTATTGCTACTAGTTCATATTGTAATTTTAGTCTGGGATTGATCTTGTAGAAACAGAACCAGAGAGAATGATAGGCCATAAAGATTGTAAAATAAAGTTTTATTGCTAAATAGCATATTAACTGGCATATGATGGTATACAAGATAAAAAATAAATAAATTAATTAATCACATAGACTATTTTTGTTACAAAAATAATTATTATTTTCATTAATATATTTTATTTTGAGAACTCACTGAAGTGCTCGAAGAAATAAATCTTATGCAAATTAATATTTTACTGTGAATTCATTTTAAATATTTTATATAATTAATGGTAACTTTCTTATAAATTTTAATGGGAAGAATTTCTACAGCCCATGTATTTAACTGGACTTTAGAAAATACGTAATAGAAATAATTTTAAATTTCAATAAATATCATTAAATTATAGTTTTAAAATTAAATATATATTATTAAATCAATCTATCTTATCTTTTAAATAATTTACGTTTTCAGTCAAGTTTTTAGAATTAGTTTTACTTAAGTTTAAAGAACTCGGGGATGTTATTACATCATTAATTTAGGATAATCATTCAAAAGATAACATTTCAAAAGTTTTTTAATAATTTTAAACGACAACTAGTAAAAACGAGGTTAGTTAAAAATATTTTTAGGCAAGCAAATGTTTTATAATGTCGAATACGATAAAAAAAATCAAAGACAAGACTGATAATGATTAAAAAAATAAAAATACCTTAATTTATAACTATTTTACTTTCATATAATTTTGTCATAAATCTTCAACAAACTATTAAAGAAACAAAATCATGTTTTATAGTGTGCAATTATTAATCTACCTTAATTTCTATAATATTTCATTGCAATAATAAATTCAATGTAAATAGCATAACCACCGAAATCCATTTTGGCCTTTTTATAAAAAATTTTCGAAGACATATACTTAAAATTTGTATTAGTAAAAATAAATAAACGTTTTAACTCTTGTATGAACACATAATGATGTTTCAGTCCAACAAAATGGCAAAAAAAGAATTTGCATTTATTATTTTTATTATCATTAGTAATAGTAGTAGTAATAGTAATATTTATTTTTCTAATTTTAACTGAAATTTTTGAAATGATGAATAAAAAAGCATAATATAGTGCATATTTTCATTGATAATTTATAAAAATCTTACTTTTAAAATATGAAAGAACGAACTTATTTCATCAGCAATTTTTTAAATTTGCATCAGCATAATATAATATATCAAAATAGCCTTTATCAAATTCTTAACATAAAATATTTTTTCCTCATATCCCTATTTTTCTTTGTTATTTAACTACAGAGCAAAAATAACCCATACAATAAATAAATGACATTGCAATACACTTCTTGGATTTAACACACTATAATAACTGGTGAATTACATTTAGATCATAGTTACCAGTATTCATGAACAACATCACAATATTTAACATAATAGTTTGAAAAAGGACATCTTTCATCATATGCGTTTAGAATGAATAAAAATGAAGCTAATTAAGTACATTGAATGTTTACTCTCAAAATTTCCTATTTTAAAAATAAAGTTCGCTTTCTTTTTTTACATTTAAAAATCTGCATTGACAAACAATTAACTGAATAGCAGTTTAATTAAATGTGCGTTCACAAAACTGTTTGAGTTTCACATAAATACCTTTAACACATTACTGAAACACTTAATAAACCAAACCAATTTTGTGAATTCATCATCAATCAAGCAGGCATTTTCTGAAAAATTTTATTTTTCTCAGTTTCCATTTTTAGTTATTCTTTTCGTTCTTTGTATATTCGATTCATCAACTGATTAATGGTTCAATTAATTACTTTTAAAGTTCGTTGGATTCATTTCAAATACATTTGCAGAGTTAATTAAGTATTTAAAAAGAATTAAAACGTTTATTTCGAGACTCATGAAAAAATTCTTTACATGCATCCGCGATTTGAAAAATGTTACTCTCAATTGAAAAATTACAAATATTATGCATATCTATTCGCATTTAATAACTGGAAGTTTTTAATAATTGCCATATTTTCAGCTATTATTTGCAGTGTACTACTATTATTTACAGTGTATTGTCTACTTTTTACTATACTATTTATTGACAGTGTATTTTCTACTTTTACAGTATACTACTATTATTTACAGTGTATTTTATAATTTTACAGTATACTACTATTATTTACTGAGTATTTTCTACTTTTACAGTATACAAAAGTATACTATTATTTACAGTGTATTTGCTATTTTTACAGAGTATTACAATTATTTAAGGTGTATTTTTGTTTTATCAAAATTATAAGAAAATCTCAAAATAAAGCTATTTTATTTAAATAAGTTTCTATTGAATTGTAGTTACTTTTGTACTCACAAAAGCAAATCGTTACAAAATAATTTGTTTTCGCCAACGGTATAACAAAGACTTCGATTTTTTGAACTTTGGTACTGACAGTGTGATTGATTAATAGTTCTCCATAGGAAGAAAAACTTGCTAATATGTTATAACATATAATAGAAAGTTAATGTGCGTATTAAAGATTGTGATGTTGATAAAATATGTATTAAAAAGGTAAGCAAAATATTACAAAATACAGAATTATAAGCTTTATTGAATGTTTTGAAAGTACTGGATCTAAAAGCAATCCACCCTCAATGAAACAAATCTTTTATCATGAAAAACATTCATAATGATTCTTTTAAAATAATTATTAAAAGTAAATTACCATTTTGTTTGAGCAGCTAATTAATTTATTAATTTTTTTCCTACAAATATTTGAAAAAAGGTAAAATTGATTTATGAAGATTATAATTTTAAATTTGATTTTAATCAATCAATATAATGCTAAATCTGTTATTTGTTTCTTTAAATGGATTAGATTTTGAATTTTAAGATAAAATCTATTTAACTAGAATGATGGACACCGAATTCAAACCTATTTAGAATAATTTAACTACTCCTTTAAGTCCTTTAGCTTCATTTTCTCTCATCTTATATCAACAGAACATGTTAAAAACTAATTCTAGGTAATTCCATGATCCCATATAGCAGTCCTGTAAAATTAGTTGTCCCTAAAATGTTGCTACGCATCCTGTTTATTTGCGTTTAATCTGGAGCAATGAAAGCTTCGAAAGTTACATGGGCAGAACACTCTCCTAATGAAGTTGCGGGAACATCTCGAGATGGCAATATTTTCAAGAGATGCGCGAAGTAGTACCGAATTATGTAAGAATTCACCCACACATAATGATTGTCAGATCAGTAATCTTCTCTAATGGTTCATATCTTTCTTAATTATTTCCTTTCGTAAAAGCGAAAATTATTCCGCACAAATGTAACGAATATGAAAGTTTAATATCGGTTTTCACGATTAAAGTTTGAGCATAAATTATAATTGCATTAGGAGCACTCTAATTACAAATCACTAACTTTTATAAGATACTAATTGAAACTAGTACGTAGGAGTATGCTATAGAAGGAGCTACTAATAACTGTTCTAATATTTGTTCGAGGAAAAATCTCCTATGTGAAACCTACTCATCCTAATAGAAAATTGAACAAAAGTGAATTTGTAATTTACCTAGAGTTTACTTATTAAAAAAAAGATAAATAACACATTAATAATGGTTTATTAAAAAAAATTATTAATTGCGCCTTCACTTATAGAAATTATAATACTACTGCGTAATTTATTTGGATTGATGTAAAATCAGGCGTATTGATTAAAATTGCAGTTGAAAAATCTATGTAGAAAAGATTTTGACAATCATAAATTATTTTTGTTAAATAATAAATTATTAATTTATTTATTTTAAAAAAACGCCCTTTTTTTTTAACAATACAAACTCATATATTTAATTGTATTTTCATAATTGCATCCTATAATAACATGAACTAAACTTTTATAAAAATAATAGGATCAATATCATAATGAAGACCGAGTTACTTTTTAAGTATGACTTTTAACTGAATGATAATTTTAGTTAAAAGCCATACTTAAAAGCATGACTTTACAAACTTTAGGTTATACAATTTAGAGTTTGTTTAGATTGTTATACAATATAGTTTACAATTTTGGTGTTATATAATTAGTTAGTTACAATTTTTATGCTATACAATTAGTTAGTTACAATTACATATAGTTATATAATTAGTTACAATGTTGAGGTTATACAATTTAAAATGAAAACTTACGAATATTTATTTATTAAAAATAATCTTAGTTTATATTTTACCTGTATGAAACATTAATAAGACATTTAACATATTAAACAATATAATTTATTTATATTTTAACAAATTAAGATTAATTTTCTGTAGTTACAAGCAAAATCAATTTATGCTGTTAATATATCAGATACATAGTAATAGAAAAGTAAGAAATGCGACCCTTTCAAGAAAAATAACAAACATTTATTTAATAAAGTTATTATTGTCCCATCCAATTAAGTTAAAATTGTCATTATTTTAAACAATGTATTTCATTCGAATATTTATAAATGCAATTACTGATGCAGATAAATTCCTATTGAGGAAAGATTATCTTTAAAATACTATTAATTATTATTTATTAAAAATAAGCTTAGTTTATTTTTTTTACCTGTATGAAAAGCATTTATAAGAAATATAAGATAAATAATAATGTAATTTATTTATATTTCATCAAATTAAGCTTAATTTTATGTAGTTACAAGCGAAAACAATTTATATTGTTACAATTTATATAGTTCAATTTATATTACTATGTATCTGTTATATTAAGAAATATGACCCTTTCCAGAAAAATAGCAAACATTTATTTAATAAAATTATTATTGTCGTTTCTATCCAATTAAGTTAAAATTGTCATTATCTTAAACAATGTATTTCATTCGAATATTTATAAATGAAATTACTCATTTAGATAGATTCGTATTGAAGAAAATTAATTTTTAATAAAATGCTATTAATTTATTATTTATTAAAATAATCTTAGCTTATTTTACCTGAAATAAAAAAATTAAAATATGAAATAATATATAATGTATTTATATTTCATCAAATGTAATTTAAATTTTTGTAGTTACAAGCATAAACAATTTATATTGTTACTTCTGTATTACTATGTATCTGATATATTAAGAAATACGACCCTTTCTAGAAAAATAATAAACTTTCATCTAATAAAATTATTACTGTTGCTTCTATCCAATTAAGTTAAAATTCCCTTCTTTTTAAACAATGTATTTCATTCGAATATTTATAAATGCAATTACTTCATTCAGATAGAATCATATTGAAGAAAGGTCATTTTAATAAAATACTATAAATTATTATCTATTAAAAATAACCTTAGCTAATCTTACCTGAATTAAACATTATATTATTTCCCCTTTTTAATTTTTTTATTAATGTATTTATATTTCATCAAATGAAGTTTAAATTTTTGTAGTTACAAGCATAAGCAAATTTTATTGTTACTTCTATATTACTATGTATCAGATAGATTAAGAAATACGTCCGTCTAAAAAAAAAAAATAATAAACATTCATCTAATAAAATTATTATTGTTTCCATCCAATTAAGTTAAAATTGCCATTATTTTAAACAATGTATTTCAATCGAATATTTATAAATTAATTTTCATTCGATAGATTCATATTGAAGAAAGGTCCTCTTTAATAAAATGCTATTAATTTATTATAAAGAATTACATTGTTATTCTAGAGGTTTTTTTTGTTTTGTCTTTCTTTTTTATTTTTTTGGTTCTTCAGAGAAGCTTTTTTTTTTTTTTTTTTTCGAACCTGTCTTGTGTATGAATTTCTTCTAGGGAAAGTTCTAAAATACATTTGCTTTTAGAGCACTCTAGGGACCCACGATGCAGTATACGATTTTTCCTTTCTGGCCTTCAATCCAATTTACTTTTATTGATCTTTCCTCATTGTCCCAAAAGATAGCGTATCAGTTGTGCTCATGAAATTTCAAAGAATTATATTTGTTCATAGCAATAAATGTATCGCAAATTGATTACCAAGTTTTTAGCCATTCACTTAGCGATTGAATCTAATTTAAAGAGCACAAGGCTCAATCTTCAATTACTTCTTTTTGCAGAAAAGATCACGGAATAGTTTTTAAAACATAGAGCAGAAAGAAAAACGTTGAATGTGAAGAAAAAAAAAAATCATTCATCGCGTGAAGAAAAAAAAAAAAAAAAAAAACAGGAGCTTGAAGACAGGAAAAAACGGAGAGAAGTAAAACTGACTTTTCCAGGAGAGTGTGTGAAAGAAAGATGAAGGCAAACATTTACATTTTGGGAACGGGAACTTTGCAAGTCGTAATCAATTAAGGATGAAGAACACTAAACGGAAAGTCGGTAGGAAATTTTGATAATGAAAGCTGGCGGAGCGAAAAAGATCTACTACAAGGCAAACACTGACTCTTTTCTCAACGCAAAAGCTTTCAAACGTCAAAATCGCTTGTCTCTACTTACACTTTCGGAACCTTAACTTTAGTATTACTTTTACTGGAACTGTTAAATTGTCTACAGATAGTTTCCTCCTAAATTAATTTATCTGAAATGACCTATATTTGAGTATAAGTTTAAATAAATGTTCATCAATTAAATGATGTATTTGATACATTAATTAATAAAGATTAAACGTTTTTAGAAATTATTTAAAAATGATGTAAACATTTTTTTAAAGTCAATGATGTAATGATGTATTTGATACATTAATTAATAAAGATTGAAAGTTTTTAAAAATTATTTAAAAATGATGTAAACAATTTTAAAGTCATTGATGTAATGATGTATTTGATACATTAATTAATAAATACTGAACGTTTTTAAAAATTATTTAAAAATGATGTAAACGATTTTTTAAAGTCATTGATGTATTGATGTGTTTGATACATTAATTAATAAAGATTGAACGTTTTGGGAAGTTATATTAAAATAATGTAAATAATTTTTTTAAAGTCATTGATGTAATGATGTATTTGATACAATTAATAAATATTGAATGTTTTTAAAAATTATTTAAATTAATTATTTAATTTAATAAATTATCATCATTTAATAATTTAATTAATTATTTAATCATTAAATAATATAAAAAACCATGTAATTTAAAAAAAAAAAAAAGTCATTTGTGTAATGATAAATAAAAAAATGTAAAATTATAAATAGTATGAAAGTTTTAAAGTCATCGTAAAACAAGAGGCAAATGAACATTAATATTACAATGAATTATAACATGAATATTTATATTGCGTGTATATTAATATTACTGAAAATGAAGAAGAATGAATAATAATATTATAATGAATAAGCAATTATTGGAAAAAATTTGAGGACATTTCATTTTTTATTGTGGCTGCGTTTATTAATGTTTCTTTTGTTTAAATATAATTTTATCTAAAGAAAAGTGATTTTACATGTAAGCATGACTTTGTCTTTGTTTAAAATCTTTAGGTTTGGGTATATAAGCCTGCACAACAGAATTAACATGTTGGGTCAATGCTATGTATATTAAAAAAAGAAAACTGATTTATAGGTGGTTAGACGAAATTTTGCTGTAATTGCATTTATTAAATTTTTAATCAATCAATATCAATAACATATTAAACAACAGCTTCTTAAAAGACATTAAGTGCATTATCTACTATTTTTACATGTTGTATTTATTACTCAGTGGAAGTAGATTAGATAGTTTATAATCTACTGATCTTCCATGAAGGTCATTAGATTTTAAGGAATTCAAATTGATTAATTAGTAATAAATTCTTTAGATTCCAAATTAAAGAGCACCCTAAGTAAGCATGCAATTAAATTGAGAGAAGCATTCTACCGCATATTTCATTCCTAATTAATTAGGTCCTTTCTGATTTTTAATTATTATTTACTTAATAATACTGGTTGTTAGAGTGTTAAATTCATTATTCATACAACATATATATACCATAATTACAGTAAAATTGTAAACGAAAGAAATGATTAAAAATGTAACTAAAATGAATATTAATTAACTTTACCAACTATTAACATAAGTTATTATATTTGGATACTAGAATATTTAATTTACAAGAGCAAAAGCCAAATTTTTATAACATTATAATATTATATTGCTTCTAAGTTTTTTATAAAAATAGGAAAATAATAACTTTTTTTCTCTGAATATCATATTAATATTATGATTCTAAATACTTGACATGAAAAAAAAATATATTCAAAAGTTATTTTAATTCAATTACTATTCTCGCTTTACTACTTTATTATGAATTAAGAGCATTCTTTGAATAATAATGCAAGTTAATTACAATGCAAGTCAAATAATAATGTCAATGCAAGTTAATAATAATGCAAGTCAAATACAAAACAACGTATTCATTCACCATAAAACATAGAATTTAATATACATGATCTCATTTTCTATCAATTCCATTTCCAATTATAAAAATTTAAAAAAAAACAGTAAACTATTTGAAATATTTAGATATTTTTAAGATATTAAGATATATATAATATTTTTTAAGATATTAAGATAGATATACTTTTTTTTAAGATATTTTATAATTATTTTAAGGTATATTTATTTTAAGATATTAAGATAGGTATATTATTTTAAGATATCATATTATATATTTTTAGATATTTTAAGAATATAGATATTTTTAAGATATACGATATTAATAATTTCCACTCACATATTTTCCAAAAATATGACGTTTAAAATGTATTTTTCTACAAAAATAGAAAATTTAACTTAATTGTTAAAATTGTTTTTTTAAACATTTAAATAAAAGTAAAAACCATTCCATTTATCATTAAACTTTCTCATATTTTAAGAATGGAATGTATTTATTTTTGGGACCACATTTAATTTGACAGTTTTTGGTTCTATACATTTAAGTCCTGGGGAGGAAAAAGGAAAACACAGTATCATCGATTTGATCTTTGTATTTGAATCGGAACAAACTTCCGAGCCTACAAAAATCCCAAAAAATGTCATAAGATGGACTTGCGAGGGTAGATCTAAAACGGAATTCAATAACACATTAGCGATGACAAAGAAAGAACAAAGAGAAAGAAAAAAAGAAAGAAAAATTGAGAAAAGAAGAATACCTAAAATGTACTCCCTTTTCTTTGTGCTCACGGATTCTAGCAAACTAAAATTTATGACTGGCACAAAAAAAAAATCCTATGCCATTTGTTGCAAGGATCACATTCTTTCTCTATAATAAGCGGCTCTGTTTCTAGGAGATTTTTTTTTATTATTAATTTTCCTACGAGAGAGAAGATTGATGTTTTAAAGCACGGACCATCCATCGTGAGGAAGGATAACTAGAAGGTCAAACTATGCAAATCAAACTACTTGTGCGCCTCTTTGTGGAAAATTAATGAACTTTTAAAATGGCAGATGCTTTGGGTTATCTTTGAGTTATATGAATTAACAAATGGTTCGTTTGTTCCGATTGTAGGTGAAGGATGACAAGAAAGCGATAAAACTTCTTATCTGTCAGGGAGTCAATAAAGGAATGAGCAGTTTTTTTTACTTTTTGGGTAAAAGTGCTGTGTATTTTTGGGCAATCTACTTTTAAGAAATGTTTCTTTGAACTATAACACGGCAAGAAACTTTCATATTATAAATATGCCTTACCAAAATGGTAAACAAGTAAATAAAACCTTTCTTACAAACAGAGAGTCAATGAAGGAATGAGCAGTTTTTTTTTTTTTGTGCTAATGTATTTTTGGGCAATCTACTTTTTAAGAAATGTTTCTTTGAACTATAACACGGTAAGAAATTTTTATATTATAAATATGCCTTACCAAAATGGTAAAAAGATAAATGAAACCTTTCTTAAAGACAGGAGTCAATAAAGCAATGAGCATTTTTTTTTTTAACTTTTTTTTTTGGTGTGCTAATGTATTTTTGGGCTATATACTTTTAAGAAATGTTTCTTTGAACTATAACATGGTAAGAAACTTGTAGTGGATGACACTTGATGTTAATACAGTCTTTTCAAATATTAATTCATTAATTAAATTTAATTAATTAATTTTAGTTTTTTTTAGATTTAAGTTGCATGTATCTACCAATAGATGGCCCCAGATGTAAGAGGAAAATTTCAACTTGAAATGAAAAACCTTTCTTTTTCTTCTACAATTCCTACTATTAGTTCACGCCTCCCTATATAATTATATATCTTGTTCAAATTTTCAATCGTTAATAAATACTTCCACTCAAGTTCAAATACATTTTTTAAACTTGTAGTGGATGACACTTGATGTTAATACAGTTTTCAAATATTAATTAATTAATTAAATTTAGTTAATTAATTTTAGTTTTATATAGAATAAAAATTTCTCTTATATAAGATATTTAGCAGGATATAAATTTAGGAATAAATACCGTCAGTGGCGAAGCGAATGCTGGAAAAAAATTCCTTTTCAGATTCTTTTTTTCATTCTGGGTTCTAGTCTGAGTCAAGGAGGGAACAAAATGGAAAATGAAACATGTGAATAAATTAGTGAGAGAGATGAAAGTGTATGTGAGAGAGAGAAAGTGTGTGAGAGAGAGATAATTTTTCTAACTTAAAAAAATGAATGAAAATTATTTATAAAGGACTTTCTGCAATATAGTAAAAGTAGGAATTGACTTAAAGAAATCTTTTTTATATTACTTTTTTATTAATTAACGTCAATGCGATTATAAATAAATTTATTTTTGATAGTATATTATTGTGGCAACATAAATAATATTTTTAAACCCATGTTTGTTTTTATTTGAGCCTTAAATAAATAGATTGTTTTGATGTTTCGCAAACACGTGCGGGAAATTTAAAATATTTTCTCAATCGTTCCTGCTGGAATAGAAATATCTGTGGAAATCCCAAACATTTATTGAAACGTATATAGGAAAGTGATGCTGTAGAATAATAACAAACATTTCTTGATATATACTGTTTCGACAAATTCCTTTTTTGTTTTTCTAATATTTTTCTTTTTTTTTAAATTGTATTTCATCAATTCCTTACTTGAGTAAAACTTTACATCTTTGCATGCAGAATACTAGAACGTGTATTTATTTTCTTTGGTCTGATTTTTGAAATCATGCTTTGCTCTTATATTTTATTTCAAAGGTATTATAAAGAGCAACTTGCTTAAATTTTCTTCAAACATAGTAAGTGTTATAATTTTTATTTTTTTTTTTATTCCTTTAATGAATGAAATATATTTTTTTACATTAATTTCTCTTTTTTTTTTTTTTTGTAATTGTAAATATTTATAAATATAACAAGTTGTAATACTACAGTTTTCTGAGATTTCGTATTAATTTGATACTTTTGAAAGATATAATTTATCCAATAGATTAATTTTTTAATAATTACTTGACAGAAATTTATAAATTTAATTTAAATATGATAAAAATTTACTTTTTGAAATTTGATTTGATAATGTAAGAAACATTGTTATATTCCATTTTAAATATTATATTTTCTGTAAAATTTTAAGTAATATGTAATAATATAAGTGTGTTTCATTTAGAAGTATATACAAATAAATATGTTGAATTATATAATCATCATTTTTTGTTATATCATATCTTTATCGGGATTATGACATAAAATTATAGTATTTTATTCATTAAAATGTTCTATTAAAACAAAAGTTATTTAATTCAGGTGAGCTTTATTTTTCCAGAACATTTTTAAAAATAGGACATACAGTTTTGGTTTATGCTTGATCTTTTTAAAACCTTCACCTATACAGCTATTGTTTATGCTTGCTATTTTTTAAAATTTCACCTATACAGCTATTGCTTATGCTTGATAATTTTAAAAATTTCTATTTCGCATCGTGTATTTCCTCATTATTTGTTTGAACAACAAAAAGAACATTTTTAAGTATAAATTGTTGAAAATTGTTCAAATTTCATATAACTTTGAGATACCAACGTATATAAGAAATAATTTTGCGTATGATACATAATAAAATCGATACATAAAGATTTTTATTATTTTATAGATAATTAGAAATTTATTATTGAATATTTAGAAAATCGATTTTTTTACGATACAAAGGAAAGTATTTGCACATTGAATTTTAGCTAGTTTATAATTAAATCGTGTTCTCAAAATGCCTTTTCATATAAATTTTTAATATTTTAGAATGAATATTTTATGTATAATTCAACTTTTTTTCTTAAGCTTTGATGATCCTTTCTTAAACCCAAAAATACGCTTTTGGAATTATATTTTTATAAAGATGTGAAATATATTTGAAGATATTTAAACTTATATTTCAATTATCAATTTAAAAATGTTACTCTTTTGTATGTTTCTAAAATAACCAATAAACTGAAAAATATGTTTATTGAAATTTAAAGTATGAAACTTGCATGCTTTAAAGTTTATGTGGAACTAGTTTTAAGATAATACGATGTATGATGTATAATTTTTAACCTGTGTTAACCTTCAAGACATTTTTGATAATCATTGAAAAATTGAATAATAATTTATTGCCTTTACAATTCAGAGATATTTTATAAAATGACTGTAATAGTCCAAAAAAGTAGTCAATATTTTAAACTAATTTAATATCCTTTTTTTTTAAATTTGTGTTTATGTGATATATTATTTCAATTTCCTTAAAAGTGGAACATTCAACACGATGCCATTAAATGATTTAAATTTTTAAGTAAAGAAATTTCACTTTAAAACTTTTTTACTTTTATTTTGTTTCTGTTCAGAGTAAATAAGAGTCTAGTATGAGAAAGAAAAAAATGTTGGTGACATTTAAAAAATGGATGCGTGAAAGTTTCAAAATCTCTGACAGAAAAAAATAAAAAATCCGTTCGTTGTATTTAATGTCTTCCGTTTACATGGAAAGAGAAAGCTATTTTGCAAACGCTAACTTCTTTCTATTTTTGGATAGCATAGCAGAATGGACGAGATAGTAGCAGACGGTTAAAAATCTCGATACACAGAGGACTAGACGATCATCCGTGACTATGTGAACGCAAGCGATATGGTGGACAGACGTTCTCTAATGATCGTGTAATCTACCATTTTTTACGAGTTAATTATCTACACGACTCCGTCTGCTGGCACCACTCCATCCTTTCCTGTATTAACATAAAACAATTACACCCGATTTTGGATTTCAGCCTGAGTAACAACTTCCGATCTATGAATGCAGGAACATCACTATTATTTTCTAGACGGAGCATCGCTGCCTCTGTGTTAAAATGGGGGAACAGTGATCTAGAAAAAGACATTCGGAGGATGTTTATTGTACGATCACTTCGTTTTATGATGTTTTATTCCTATAATTGCTGAGGTTATTGGGTTGGCTGAGTATCGTCGAGAGGCAAGAATGTTTTGTGAATTACGAAAACGAGCAATATAATAAATTTATTTTTAGAATTTATAAAACTACTTAAAGCCAGTGCTTTTAATTCTAATAAAAATTACGGGCACAGTAATGAAAAAAATGTTTAATTTCATAGGTATTATTTTATTCAATTCCATTAATTGCAATTTGTTTCTTATAAAATATTTAGTATAAAAAAAAAAAAAAAAATTCTGGTAAATTTTTTTATCCTCTTTTACTACGCAGATTTTGAAAATATATTAAAATTTACTTTATTGAAAAGGTTCATTAGAAAGGGGTTGATTATATGTTAAATTGAATTTGACCTTATGGCTCTCAGATCTCCCCAATGCAAGATGTTCACCAGACCATTTTTAGTGATATGTTTTTAATTTTATTTGCTCTGACCAAAGAATAAAGCTATCACAACTAGTGCACGTGGCTTTTAGCTCTGCAATAGTTGTGATAACTTCTAACTGGGAACCCAACTGAACTGGGAGCCCAAATACTTTAAATTTCTTAAAAATATTAATAAGGAAAAGCAAAGCGGAAGCTGCTACAACAGCAGCTTCCTTGCTGATATCCACATACATATATAATCCCCTACTTTGTCCCACAGTGGTCTTTATTCGGAAGTTTAAAACGGGAGGAATATATGCCTTCCTAGGTAATTTCCCTGTATTTATTGAAGAAAAAAGCCCAACCATACAGTAAGTTGCTCTTTCAGAATAAAGACCGAGTCTGCGTGATTTTCAGAACATGATTGTTGCAAGTAACACCAGAAAGAATCGCACCTCGTCCTTTGCGCGTCAATAAGAGTTCATCGTAACTGTGTAATGAGTGGTCCTGCTTATACAACATTATATATATATATATATAAATTAGAGTACCTGGCGTCTGAGTGACTAGCACTCTGGAGTTAGGTGGAAGAGGTTTCGCTGGTGACTTGGATGCTTGGATGATGGCGGATATCCCGGGAGGTGACAAGGATGTTTGTAGTGGTTTGGAATTGTTTAAGCCGTAGGTCCGATCTAATATGATTATAGAGCATTGAGCTTAGAGCTGACTAACTTACCGTGAAAAAGAAAAAAAATGTGTCGAAATCTACCAGTAGGCAGACAGCCTTGGCATACCATGGGGCTGTTGCGCCAATGAAGAAGAATATAAATTATAATGCATCATTTAATGTCACTTATGGATAATCGAAGATGTTCAAAAACCATTTTATATTACATGAGATATGTATTTAATAATATTTGTTAAATAAGGTACGTGGAGAAAAATTTCCTTAATTTTTAATTGTTAAACAATTTATTTAAATATTTGTGCTTAAAAATCAAAATGAAAAATAAAATTAATGGAGGAAATTTTTTAAATTATTCGTCTAAGGCAGACCCCATTTAAAAGAATTCGAAGAAAGCGATTGCTGGTGTTTCACCAGCGATCGTTTCCGAAACGTGCAGTAGAAATAATGTTTCCAGCGAAATGCGAAAGTTTTAACCTCGACGAAAATTTTAAAAATATAAACGGATTCTTCTCTTCCTGGAATATATTTTTTTCCCTCGTTGAAGCATTTCAATTTATCATCCAATATTTCTGAAAAATTCGATCGTTATTTTCCTCACGTAAATACCTGGACTTAATTTGCATTTTCTCAAATAATCAATAGGGTACTCGAAAACGATGTGTGGAACCATTATTTAAAAGGTTTTTCCTCTTTTTTGTCTTATTTTTCACGCATGAGCAAATTAGACATTTCAAATGATACATCGTTAGCCGTCATCTTCGGAGTTTTATGGCTACAGGCACACTGTAGTTTCTAGCTCTTTTAAATAAAATTCAAATAAAAGCACTACCTTTTGCTTTTCAAATAATGAAATCTTCTCTCTCTACGCTAAGAAATATTCTATTATTTCGGCGTAAGTACATTTTTATCAATATTAGATACTATTGTTTTTCTACTGCTGTTTTTATGCAGGAGGTAAGCAAATAAGGAAAAATATGCTGAGGAAAAATTTTGTTTTGTAGACATGCATGGTAGTGAATATATGTATGGGAAAAGAAAAGTGATATAACGCATTTTCTTTTTTTCTCTAAGGGATAAAATGGTCTTAAAAGTATGGTGATGTGATTGAATACACATCAGTTCATCTAATCTGATTGGATACAAAATATATTTCGCCACAATATCCAAGCAAATCCTTTATATTTTTCGCGTTAAAAATATTTTTCTCTTCACAATTGGGTTCTCCTAGATGTCAAAGATATTTTTTAAAGTCTTCTCTAATGAGCGTCAAATGGAAGAAAGTTATAAAACATTAAGATTTGTTTTACTTTACAAATGTGAATATTTCATAATAAAAATATTTTGAATATGCAATCGGTATCATGCAGTTATTTATTTATTTATTTTTGTGCGCGTGAGTCTTAAAATGGCGTAAAAATTCAATTTTTAAAATAAAAGATTTGCATTTATTTTTTGAATCACACATCCAAGAGGACTTTTATTTTATGGATATATAGATAGAAAATTCAGTTTTTGAGAGAAAACTAAAATTGCGCGATTAATTTTAACAGAAGATAAATGTTTATATTTTTAGAATAAAATTTATATATTTTTATTTTTTTTTTGAGAGAACTTTTAGATAAATTTTACTTTTTCTACTTTACTCACTCTTATTTTTAAAAAAAATGTGTTTAAGTTTTTTTTTTTTTTTTTTTTTCATTTTAAATTATATAATAGTTATGTTATAGATAACAGTATTTTTAATTTACACTATTTTTAAAGGTGAACGTTAACTTCTCTATGTACGAAAAAGTTAATGCTAAATAACAGAACTGACTCAATCAACGAGGTTCAATCTTGAGTGTCAAGTTTAGTGAAAACCTAATAATGTGCTAAATTATTGCTTGTTATGTTATGCTGAAGCAGTAATAAAGGAAAATTTTTATATTAAGTTTTAGGAGATAATTATTTTTCATTAAAACCAAAAGCATTATTAAGAATTACATAAAATCATTATAATTCAATTTTAATTACCATAATACGATGACAATTTGCAATTTCATGCATCGATAAATTAATGCCCTTATGTTCCTTTATAGGATTCCTATATTTTTGGCATGATATAAAGTAATTTTATTGAATTATTTTTAAAAGGGGTTATACAACAAAATATTTTACACACAAGTTTCAACTATAGGCAAAAATTGGTTGTGATTTAATGAATAAATAACAGTTTTTTCACAATTTTCTGTAACAATTGTTCATATAACCACTCCAATAGCTCAATCCATACTGTACATATCGATTAAATATTCAACAATGATTATATTATATAGATGGAGAATTCGGATATTTAATTTTGGTACATCCACTTCACCATTCTCATATAATACTTTTATTAAGTTTCGTTTTTTGGAACATAATAAAAACAAACAAACAAACAAAAAAACTATAATAAAACGGTAGATTCAACATTCCGTATTCCCCATCCACCCCATTTCAATGTCCTTTGTTCTTCTGAAGAGTGAGAGAGAAGGCAGGGCTTTCATGTGAAAAATAATATATAAATCACTTCACTCTCTATAGAAAATGTGTAAATAGCGCATGGATGAAAACATTATATAAAACCATTATAATTCAACTTTAAATACTATAATATAATTTTCAATATCATTAGTCGATAAATTTATTTCCTTATAGGATTCCTATATTTTTCATATATCACATTATATTTTTATTATTTTTGCACCTGGTAACACTTTTTAGTGGCTAAAAGATCTACAACTTGGCATTATTGTTAGATTAATGAACTCTGTTTTCAGCATGTTTTGTTGTATTATCTAGTTATTTTTTATTTTCGTTGTTCTTTTTATTTCTGTAACTGTTCATAATCTACCATTGGAAATAAATATATTTATATATATATATATATGCATAGAATTATATATTTATAGGAATCATATATTTTTGACATGATATAAAGTTATTTCGTTGAATCATTTTTAAAGTGCTTATAAAACAAAATATTTCACATCCAAATTGCAACTATAGGCAGGAAATTGGATGTGATTTAATGAATAAATATTAGTTTTTTCACAATCTTCAGTAACAATTGTTCATATGCCACTCCAATAGCTCAATCTATACTGTATATATCGATTCAATATTCAGTTAAATGGTGAATTCGGATATTTAATTTAGGTACATCCACTTCACCATTCCCATATAATACTTTTATTAAATTTCGTTTTAGGAACATAATACAAAAAAAAAACTATAATAAAAGGTAGATTCAACTTTTAATATTCCCCGTCCACCCCCCCCTTTTCAATGTCCTTTGTTCTTCTAAAGAGGCAGGGCTTTCATGTGAAAAATATTATAAATCACTTCACTGTCTATAGAAAATGTGTAAATAGCGCATGGGTTAAATGTTATTTTATAGAGAGCGTTCCGTCAAATGTTCAGGCATGACAGGCCCAGAAGTGACTGCAAGAGCCCCTTACTCTTTGCATGGAAGGAAGGCAACCTAAACACTGTTTAGCATTTCCAACAGTTTGCAGACAAAGAGTACGTAGGGTGGGAAAAGACAAGTGTTGGCTGTCATAATAGAGAGCAGGGGCGGGCCAACAGTTGTCACACTGCTTGGGAGTGTCATTATTGTCACTTAGGCACAACAAAAGATCGGAATAGGGCTCCAACTCCTTCGCACCACTCGACACAGAGAATTATTTTCGCTTGAAGACACCTGTCACTCCCCAGATGGATGATTAAAGTTCCCGTTTCCGACCGAGCTCTGATATTGAGAAGCAGTGGAATAAAAATAAATAAATGCATAAAAAAACAGAAATGCATCGAGACATCTGTGTTTTCAAAATACAGTAATCTCTCACTTATTCGTCGGGGAGAGGACCGATAAAAAATGACACATAAATGAGAGGACTGCATTGCTGGAAGTTGATGTTTTTTGAATCCTAATCATTTATAAAGGGTAGCATGATATGCGGAATGGAACAGACACCAATTGAATTTCTTAAAAAATAAGAGTTTAAAAATTTTATAATACGATAAAAATAGTTAAAATAGATAAAAATAGTTATATATATATATATATATATATATATATATATATTTTAAATAATGGTAAATTCACTTCTATAAATGAGAATACTGCATTGCTGAAAGTTGATGTTTTTTTTTTTTTTTGAATCCTAATCAATTATAAATTGGAACAAGATATGAGGAATGGAACAGACGCCAATTAAGTTTCTTAAGAAATAAAAGTTTAAAATTTTATAATATGATAAAATTAATTAAATAATTTATATATATATATATATATATATTAAAATAATGGTAAATTCGCTTCTATTGGATTATCAGTTAAATATTTTTAAAACGTACATAGTGACGTGAATATTTGATTTAGAACTAATCACATCATTGTATCAGTTATGGAGAATATGTAAATTTATTTTTCTTTAATTTAATTTAATTTATTTTCTTTTGTATATCAGTGAACCTCATTGATATTTGGGACTTTTTTTGGGTGGTCTTATTGGAGTAATTGATCTAAAGATCTTGAAAACTGCATTTGTGTGACGAATTTATTGAGACATAATTTCTGAAAAGGTGCATTTTTGTTAATTTGGAAGTATTGTAAGAAGTTTTTATAATTTATCATCAATTTTGTTAAACTTTAAAATAAAGTTATTTATTTTTGTTCAAGAAATAATTTTTTGGGGTATATCTTTATGATATATTGGATAAAAAAATTTAAAATATTTAATTTTACTATTGCTACCGTTAAATATTTTGAAATCAACCTCAAATTTTTAACAAAACTTCGAAATATCGACTAGAAATTAGGGAACAATTGTTTTCACTTGTTTATAATCTGAGCATTTTTGAATGGTATTTTAAGTATTAACTAATTAAAAGTATATATGTTCATATTTTTCATTTCACAAAAATTTGCAAAGAATATTTAAGCACATTTTATATCTTATTATTATAGCAAGTGCAAACTGGTGGATAGAGCTTGAACCCCCATAGAACGCATGGATAGGCCTTGGATAACCTTGAGAGCACTCATTCCAAATTGTGTTGGTGAATGTGTGTGCAATGTAGCATGTCCTTAGTGGTGCATCCAGAATAAGGCTGAACCGGTTATGAACCTGAACTTGAATATGCTACATAACCATGGTTGTATCAGCAAATGAACTTAGTTAAAATGGTTTGCATTCGAAAAGAATAACATATTATTTTTTTCAGATAAAATGACATATATTTTTTTTCAAAAAATAATCATTGGTAAAATATTTCAGATTTTTTTAAAATTGAAACCCTTTATACAAAGAAAGCCCTATCCAGGATATTCCTTTCCTTGGAATAAAAAAAAAACATTTTTAAATAATAAGGATTTATTTATGTTTATTTAATTTGTATTAAACTTTTTATAGAAAAAAAGACATTCGTAATCCAGCCCAAGGAAATGAAAATCATCATTTGTATAATCCTCACTCAGGAGTATCAATGCCATGTCATATATATTATAATAAAATATCGGTATTTAGCTCAAACAAAAAAATTTAACAAAACATTAACTAAAATTAAATAAATTAACTAACAGAAACAATTAACAAAAAACGAAGAAAAAAATTTTCAATGTCAGTAGGCTTCGTTAGCTATTATGTTAATCAAGAAGATTTTTTTTTAAACAAAACAAATTAAATAACTTATTTTCATGTTAAAAGTTGTTCAAATAAGATATAAAGAGCATTTATTATTTAAAAATACAAAAATATTACTCATAAAAATTATCTATGATTAATATTCTTAATAAGCTAATAATTAATTAATAAGACAATAATTATTAATAAGCTTAATATTCTTACTATAAACCAGCGTTACAAATAATTGCTAAATTTATATCGAGAAGAAAAAAAGGAACAAATATAATTGAATAAATCTAGCTACTAATTCGTATAATTTCCCCTTAATTTGCATACCGACGAAAGCAAGTTAGTTTGCATTCAAATGAACGTATTTGAAATATCATATGCAATTATATTAAGTATAATTTAATTTGAATTGGAAAAAGCCTATTGTAAATTATTAATCTCATTCATTTCGTAAATTCTTATCGATTCTATTATTATTATTATTTTTTATTTATTTACTTCATTATTTATTGATGTTATTCTCGTTTCAAAATAGAGATAATCATAATTTCTCCGGAGGTAATATAATGATATTTAATCATTTAATTGCAGAAAAATGAAAACTCATTCCAATTTGTTTAAAAGCTTTATAAATTGCCTAAATATGCATTAATTTAGTAAAATAAAGTTAGAATTTTCAGTATTTTATGATGGGATAAATGTTTCACAAGTGATATTAGAAAGCTTACTTATTTTAAGGTGTTTGAAGAGTTTTTGCGCATCAAATTAAAGATTTCTTCATTTTCTATAAATTGTATTCACCTGTTTCAAAAGAGAACAACAAATGGTACTACTGTGTCCAAAAAGTAAGACCCATTTTCAATTTAAAATTCCCAGGGGCTTATAGAATTTCAATTTTTTATTCTTTTTTAGGTTGCTGGCACTGTCCTTGACATTTGTGGGAAATTTTACATCAAAATATTCACTAGTGTTTGAGTTACGTTTGGCTTTGTCAGACGCTAAAACAAATTCCGGCGATTTCTGAAATGCCTGAATTAATTGAGCAAAGAACTTGCATAAAATTTAGTTTGCGGAAACGTATAGAATGTTGCAGACGGCATTCGGTGAGCTTTCCTATATCGGAAAGTAATGTTTAGAAATGGTATAAGCAGTTCAAAGAAGGCAGAGAACGCGTTGAAGACGAAGAGCCCTCTAATCGACCATCAACCTTGAACCGACGAAGCTCACGTCTAAGGAATTAAAGATTCTGTGCTTGCAAACCGTCGATTTACAATAAGAGAATTTGCTGATGTTGTTGGAATTTAAAAGGATCGGTCAATTCCATTTTGGGCCTCAAACACGTCAAATCTTGATTGGTACCGAAAACACTGAATGCGCCAGCTCACACTACATTGATTCTTCGCCAAAAATGCCTTTCGAATTCCCACAACCACGGTATTCACCACGGGTGACTTCTGGCTATTCCCTAAACTCAAAAGACCACCGATTGGTCTTTCACGTTGAATCGATTGAAGAGATTCAACGTGAATCGCCGCGCGGTTTGAACGTCATGTTTGCCAATGACTTTTTAGCATGCATTGAGGATTGGAAAATAAGTTGGCATTAGTGCATTGTGTCCGGAGGGGATTACTTTGAAGGCGATGAAATAAATTTGTTCGAATAAATACAGAGTTTTTGAAAAAAAAATTAATTAGTCTTACTTTTTGGTCACAATAGTACTTATTTTAATGTGTTTGAAGAGTTTTTGCACACCAAATTGAACATGTCTTCATTTTCTATAAATTGCATTCGCTTGTTTAAAAAAAAGCAGAATGGTATACATAAACTGAGATATTAATGTATTTCTCCCTTTCCATTATCTTTTCTCTTATCAACTCAATTTTTCTCCTTCATAAAGAAAAAAGGATTTTCTAACTAGCCATCAGCCTAAATCAATACATAATTCTACAAAATACACGAAGCGAATTGCCCTCGAATGGTATAGCCAATTCCCTGGCAATGATACAGTTTTTCCCATTCCGCGTAACACGTGGGACGTAGTGGAACTTCCCATTAATTGTAAAAAATATTATTTTGTTTCCGAGAAGCAATAAAGAGAATGCAGCTCGAGAACAAATTCCAAAAGAAAATCACACAGATAATGAAAGGGTAAATTTCTAATTTATATACAGCTGTGAAGCTCTTTTTTAGGGTATTAAGGTAACTGAGACTGCATACCATTTTGCATCCCGTTTTTCCTATTCTTTGCACCCAAAGTGAAGAACAGTAATCCTTCGCGAAATTGACTTCTTCTGTAAAGGGGGTAGCAGTAATGAAGTATTAAGCTTCATGATCCCTTTGCTATCCATGCAACGTCCCCACCTCAATCACTATTTTTTGCCTCCAAGGAAATTTTTAAATGTCTGCTTTTATTGAACGTTTTGAGAATGTTTTTTTGAGTAAAAGATGGCTTTTTTATATATATATATTTTTTTCTTGGATTTAGTCGCTCTTCTTAACTTTTGTTCATCAAAGGAGTTATTTACTTTCTGTTCAAGATATATTTTGATAAATTCTCCAGCATTAAGGAGGAAAAAAAAGTTTAAGGATAAAAGAAGTTAAACCAGTTATAAAATTCTCGACATTTATTTTTTTTTTTTTTCCCCTCAAAATCTGAAATTCATTCAAAGACATAAATTCACTTTGCTTATTGAACTTTTCAAAAAATGTTCATGATAAATAAAGATTAATTAGCAGTACTTTTTAACTGTTTCTGTAATATAAGGTGCAGGTGAATTTTGGATAATTAGATTTTAATTAAAAAAGACATAAAAGCACATGATTTATTACAATACATATTATATAATTTTTAACCTCATCGATAATATGTATAAAGCCCCATTTATAAGTCACATTTTACTACCAAGAAAAAAAAATTAAAAAAAAACAACCTCAACTATAACTAACATTTTTTTTTTTATTATTTAAATTTTAAAAGATAACTTAAAGTATTATAATTTCTGATATTATCCATTATTACCCATAAAATTATGGATATTATTTTGGGGGAACGGGGTTTTTCGTTTCCTTGATCAATTTTTCCGTGTCCTTCATCACTTTCAATTTATTTTTCTTAAATTTAGTTCATGGGCTTTTTTATACGTAATATTTATTTAAATTTTTTTTCACCAGCTAATAATCATATAATTAAATAATGTAATATTGTTCTAAAATACGAATAATATAATATAGTTATAATAGAACAATATATTATTATTATATATTATTATAACTATATAATAATATAGTTATAATAATATATTGTTCTAAAAAACCAATAATAAAAGACTAATAATATAATATAGTGAAAGAAAAGTCAATTCTATTTCAAAGTGAAAATAAGATTTTTCAAGAAAAGAAAATCGTTTGGAAACTCTATGAAGCTAAGACGACGTATTGTAGTGTAAAAAATAAGAACCTTGCATAGTGGTTAATTTGTACAGAACGAGATAGTGATTATTGATCTAACCATTTGTGTAAAAAAAAATTAGAAAGTCAGTTTTTTTTTATACAACTGTTAACCCTAAAATGTCATTTCATCCCCCCCCCTCCTTTAGTTGTTGGATAACTGAATGAGTCAGACATACGAAGTTGAAGACTGCAGAAACTGTGTTGTGTTACCAAAGTCAGAGTGCTACTAAAATCAATTATATTTCATCACAGTGGAAGCTAGCCTTCAAATTCATATCATTTAACCTACCGATAGACCAGAAAGTCCCAACATTAATTCTGGCTTTATGTGGCCGTTCCCCTTTATACAATGAGATCTAAGTGTCACGCAGTTCTAAGTCCTAATTCCAGGTTCCTGTATCCTTAGGTCCGTCTAGTATTGGAGTATTCTAAAAGACCACATTATTTGTATGGTTGAATCGCCTGCAGTCTAGGCGCATATCATAATTGTATATCCTCTCATTCAGCATACTAGAGTGGCCTTTCGGCAATAAGAATATTCATAAGCATTTATCATATATGCTAGTATATTCAGAATTACAGCTCAGACGTGCAGTTTGCAAACTAATCCGACAGCATTAATTAAACTGCAGAAATTATCTTTAGAGGGTAACTATTTATTTCCCCATAATTCGTTGAAAATCTAATTTGAGCAACTTAAAATAATTAATACCATTTTTTAATTTTTTTCAAGTCTTTAATCTTTCCTACTACTATGTTAAATTTTAAATAAATACATCTGGATACTTTTTGCTAGAAGTATATTCATAAAATCCAGAAAAAGAATCTTTTTTTTTCAAAAGAAATTACCCAATGTCACCTTGCTGCTTTTTCTCCCTGGCAGGTCCTATGTAACATCCTAAACTGGTAATACCAATTTTTCATTTCTTTTTTTCAAATATTTAATCATTCCTAATGCCATGTTGAATTTTAAATAAATACATCTAGATAATTTTTGCCAGAAATAAGGTATACTCATAAAATTCAGAATTTCTTTTTTTCATTTTTTTTTTCAAAGGACATTCTCCAATGTCCCCATTGTCATCTTGCTACTTTTTCTCCCTAGGTTAAAAGATCAAAGTCTATCCTATTATATCCAAAAATAATACTTTTTCATTTTTTTTCAAATTTTCTCTTTCCTAACACCATATTGAATTTTAAATAAATACATCTAGATACGGGTTAAAAAATCCAGATCAAGTCCATCCTATGTAATATCCTATGTAACATCCTATACTGGTAATACCAATTTTTCATTTTTTTTTTTTCAAATATTTAATCTTTCCTAATACCGTGTTGAATTTTAAATAAATACATCTAGATACATTTTGCCAGAAATATTCATAAAATCCAGAAAATAATCTGCTTTTTTCAGAAGATACTACCCAATGTCACCTTTTGCCGCTATTTCTCCCTGGCAGGTTAAAAGGTCAAGTCCATCCCGTGTGATTCATAATATCATTTCCCAATGCTGCAATCGGAAATTTCGTGAGTTCTCATTTTATCTTTACGAAGTTTCAGAAACACTAAGAAAGTCTTCTAATACTTCAGGAAATGGCCAGATTTTATAACTTATCTAAAATAAATATACCTTAACGTACCGGGAGTGCTTGAAATGCGATTTCTTTTACGGATATCCAGCTCTTCTAAACCTATCCGGGGTCCAGTTCGCGTCTCAATTTCGTTTCTGGTCGTTGTCTTTTTTTCTTTTTTTCTTTTTTGGCGTGGAATAAAAAAAGAAAAGCGTTCCAGCCCTCTTTATCTCTTGAGTTTCTGCGTCCACTAGTATTTGTCTCTGTGGATATTTCTACCCTCCTGTTCACGTCTTTTCGAGCGTTTCCTGAGAATCGGTGGTGCGCAAGAGTAATATATTGGTTGTCTGTATTTCAGGAAGAACAAGGGCTTCCTTATTGGAATTATCTTTACTGTAGACACGAGATGTGTTTCTTTCTCTGACGATAGATTTCGTTGACTTTGCTGTCTTCGCCCTTCATGTAGGGGCTGGGGATGGATTCTCAAAATAACGATTTTTATTTTTACCTTTTAAACTTGGATTATATACGACTTATTTTGAAACCAAAGGAATAATTATTATTTCGTGTGTGTGTCTGTCGTAATTCACGTTATGCAAAAATTAGAATTTAAAGTTTCGAAAATTTCGAAACTTTTTAAATTATAAATTCTATTCTAAGATATATATTTCTTATTTTATTTGTTATTCTCATCATTTTGGTTAATTGAAAGCTATACAGCTCTAGATATGAGCATGAGATGGGGTGAAAGTTATTATTCAGTTATTTTATTACATAAACACAATATTAAATTAAATTTTTTGTCAATCATTAATAAAATATTTTCATAAATTTATATTGACATTATAAATTTTCGTTCCAAAAATATAATAAGGATACATTTATAAATTGTAGTTAAATAAATTGTGTGTGTGTGTGTGTGTGTAATTCAGGTGATTTTATACAAAATTTAGATTTGAAAGTCTCAAAAATAATAAGGAGTTAAAATTTTGTAGTTACATATGTTATTTATCATTCTCACCATTTTGATTAATTGCAAGCTATATAACTTTAGATATGAGCATGAGAAGAAGCGAATATTAAAGAGATATTTTGTTATTTAAACACTATATTAAATTAAATTTTTATCAATAATCAATAAAATATTTTCTAAATTTATTTTGGCATAATAAATTTTTACAAAAATATTATAAGAAAATATTTATAAGATACAAATTTTATATTTATGTAATTCATGAGATTTTATGCAAAACTTAGAATTTAAAGTTTGGAAAATATTAAGAAATTAATATTTTGTAGTTACATACATCTTATTTTATTTATCATTCTCACCATCTTGGTTAATTGAAAGCTATACAGCTTTAGAAATGAGCATGAGATGAGGCGAAAATCAAAGAGTTATTTTATTATATAAATACAATATTAAATTAAACTTGTTATAAATCATTAATAAAATATTTCAATAAATTTATATTGACATAATAAATTTTCGCTATAAAAATATAATAAGGATACATTTATAAATTGTGGTAAAAAAAATTGTGTGTCTGGGGTAATTCATGTGATATTATACAAAATTTAGAATTTAAAGTTTCGAAAATATTAAGGAGATAAAACTTTCGAAAATATATATTTTTTTATTTTATTTGCCATTCTCACCATTGTAGTTTACCGGAAGCTATACAGCATGAGATGGGACGAAAATTTGAAAAAAATATTTTATTACTTAAACTCGGTTTTAAATTAAACTTGATATAAATCATTAATAAATATTTCAATAAATTTATATTGACATAATAAAATTTTCTCAAAATATTATAAGGACATATTTATAAATTATTTATAAGAATAAAATTTTATATTTATGTAATTCATGAGATTTTATACAAAATTTAGAATTTAAAATTTCGAAAATATTAAGAAATTAATATTTTGTAGTAACATATATTTTTTTATTTTACTTATCATTTTGGTTAATTTGAAACTATACAGCTCTAGATATATGCCCAAGATGGGAAAAAATTAAAAAAATATTTTATTATATAAATACAATATTAAATTAAATTTGTTATAAATAATTAATAAAATATTTTCATAAATTTATATTCATATAATAAATTTTCAATATAAAAATATAATAAGGATACATTTATAAATTGTGTTTATTACTTATAAGATACAAATTTTATATTTATATCGCACAATTATAAGCTAATATAACTCATTTACAAATTTTATTTGCAAAGTGCTTAATATACTTCAAATTCAAGTCAGTAACTACGTGAAATATTAAATGTACATTTAAATATCTATCAACTGCATTTGTATCATCTACTAACTAACATTAATTAATTTACATTTAATTTACTGGAGATAAGAAAAATATATTATTGTAATATAATATAAAATATAATTCTATATTTTATAAAGATTTCATAATACTTGATATTTGAGCTATAAAATGTAAATGAAAGAAGTTTTTGATAACAAAATAGTTTCATGAGATAGTAAAATGGATATCAATACTAAGAAATAAAATTAAAACTATTTTAAACAAAGCAAAAAATAACGATTATATAAAAAGATAGTATTATAAATACTCAAAGATATTATAAATCTTAGGCAATTCTCTTTTATAAAATTCATTGCATGTAATTTTAGAATAAACTTTTAACATCACTATACAATACAGGTGTATTGTATAATGATAAACTGCATTTCACACAGTACATTTCACTTTATTTAAGCATAGTAAAAAATAACGATTATATAAAAAGATAGTATTATAAATACTCAAAGATATTATAAATCTTAGACAATTCTCTTTTATGAAATTCATTACATGTAATTTTAGAAGAAACTTTTAACATCACTATACAATACAGGTGTATTGTATAATGATAAACTGTATTTCACACAGTACATTTCACTGTATTTAAGCATAGTAAAAAATAACGATTATATAAAAGATAGTATTATAAATACTCAAAGATATTTTAAATCTTATACAATTCTCTTTTATAAAATTCATTGCATGTAATTTTAGAAGAAACTTTTAAGATTCCTATACAATGCAGATGTATTGTATAACATAAGGTTGACTTTTTGATTGTTGTAAACATAAAACCTGAAGGAATCCTGCTGCAAAAGAAGAGTTTCTCATATATCTTAGAAATGCATGCCTGTATCAGCTTTGAAGTCTCTGGGAAATGCTCCATTTTGAAACTCAAACATATTTCAGATTTCAAATTTTTCTCTTGACGTAAAAGGAGCTGCATAGATTTAGACTAAAAATCTTGTAAAGGAAACCTTTGCTTTAACAGCAAACTGAAGCATTACGTCTTGTTTTATTTTCTCTCTGAATTTTCAAAATGAGATTCCCATTTGTCTTTTTAGTGCTCCATTTTATTCATATACTTATGAAATATGGTTGTAGTCTGAAGAAGCGATTTTATTTTTAATACATTTTCTTGTTCCAAAGTCCGTGTGCAAAGTCTTAGACCAGATTCAAAACGCTTCCCCTTAAAAGAGTGAGAAAATAAAGAAAAAGAAATAAAATAAATAAAAAAGAAAGAAGAGCCTCTTACTTTAGCCTAAATCGTTTTTTCAGCTCTACCATTTTGTCATTTTTAGAGGGATCAAAGTCCTAGAGTCTTTTTTACTTTTTTTTTTTTTTTTCATATTTTTTAGCTGGTGTGTGTTAGTGGTTCAATTTACTTGCAGCTTTGTAGCCAACTCTTATTAGAATCTGCTTAACCTAAGATGTAAAAAAAAAAAAAAAAAAAATGTTTTTGTTAGCAATTTTTTTTTTTTTTTTTTTCCTATTTTGAATACTTTGTTTTTCTTTATACATTGACACTTGAAAATACGGTGTAAAATTTAAGAATGTCTTAGTTTTTAAAGAAAATCTTAGCCTATTTTATCGAAAATGCTATAGGCAATTTTATTTCTTCTTGTTGTCTAATGTATGTTTATCCTGCGCTGCGTATCATTTCATTACACGCATGCATGTTCAATTATTTAAAGTTGTTTTTGATAGTATATGCTCCCAACAATACAGTGATGCAAATTTATATGAGTTGCATAGATATATTCATACATGCAAATATGTTTGATTTTTTGAAATTTTTGAATAAATGTTCAAATTGAAAGAAATATTTTAACTTAAGTATGCCAAATTCTGCATTTATAATGTATCTCTTTTAAAATTGTTATAAATTATATTATTTAGATTTTAAAATGGTTATAGATTATTTATTAGCTTAAGCTTGTTTTTAAATTTGTTAATGTATTTTTTTTATAGAAAAAGGAAAAAAAAAAACTGAAAAAGTAAACAGCATCATAAATAGTATCTATTATCAATAAAACAATTTAGTTGTCGATTATACAATTAAAATAATTTTCTTAGTTGTTTGTTAAAACAACTATAAAAACAAATCTCACTAAAAAAGAGATTTACCGTAGATTTATTAAATTTGTAAATTTTGTATAACTTTTACAAAAATAATAATAATAATAATATTTGAAGGTGCATTG
Organism: Caerostris extrusa; assembly: GCA_021605095.1. Lineage (NCBI taxonomy): Eukaryota > Metazoa > Arthropoda > Arachnida > Araneae > Araneidae > Caerostris > Caerostris extrusa. The sequence continues at coordinate 33,049 of BPLR01018072.1, read as the reverse complement.
TTTTTTTAATTTATCTCATTTAATTCAACATCTGAATACTTATTTTATTTTATAATTTGATAATAAAATTCTGCTAATATCTAACTTTAGTTCCTCTGATGGGAATATCAATATAGCATAACATTCATTACTTAAAAATGATAAACTTTACATATACTAGTAAATAAAAGGTGTCTTTTCAAAAACACTAATTTTGCTCTCATGTAACTGTCAGCATTTACACAGCAATACAATATATAACATTAAGTCCTATATAACATTTTCACATCAATAGCTCTATAAATATAACTTACATTATTTCGAAATAGATGTCCATGACTTAATTAGAAATTTGGATTTTTAAAGTATTGTGTCAAACAAGTTATTAATAAATAAAAAAATGCTTTCTTAAAAATTGCTGAAAAGTAATATATGCATGAGTTTTGGTCTATGATAAAGAAGTTTTCTCTGAAACGCTAATGTGGTGCTAATATTAACTTATTTCTTTATTGCTCAAATGTCTGCTAAAAACCAACTACATGTTTTAAAACATACCGATACATAGTATAGATTCTTTTGTAAAGTGCTTTTTCATTCTATATGGCAACTATAGTGTTAGATATGTTTTAAAATTTCCTCGAGTGAATATAGATATTGATGATTCAATGAAAGTAATGTCTGTTAACTTCTTGTGGGTAACCACTATTAAATGGGCATTATCTGTGTAGATAAGGTGCTAATCCAGCACTCGAGCGAAATTACAGTATGGGAATGCAGTTGCTACTTGCACAGAATGCACTAGCCGACTCTCCTCTTATTAGGCCAAGCACTAAGTCCTCTTTCACATAATCTCTCAACGGCTTAGTTTGGAACCACCATGGGCCTTCATAACACGCTTCGTCCATTAAGCTTGCTAGCGTAATAGAGTTTTGAATTCAGTGGAACGCAGTACCCCATGCAACCCAGCTTTGCATGTGAAATAGATCGTGTAAGCTGCTTTAGAGTTTCGACTTTAACGTTCCTCAAAATAATTCGATTTTTGTATTTCTTTTTTCACTCCATCAGACTTCAACGAGTAGAATTAAATTGAGTAAGGAAAGATTTAATGTCCAGTGACTGTATAATGTCATCATCTTTATAAAAGAGAATTCAAAAGCAATCAACGCGATATATTAATTTTCACATTATATATATAAAAAAGGTTATAAAATAAGAATTGAATGCATGACTGATAAATCTTCAAAATAAAAATTATAAAATATATAGTGAAAATAAAATCAGATCAGACATCAATCAGTAAATGTAGGTAGGTAAAAATTAATATTTATTCATATTTTAGTTATAGTCTTTCAAGTTAAGCTTGTTAGCATATGATCCTTCTAAAATGTTTATAATGAGTAACATAATTTAGGTGGATCAACGTTTTCCAATTGAATGGGAGGAAATGTTGTCTTCCGTGATTGTTAGGATTAACTGCGCCAAATTTGCACGTCTTATTAAGCATGGAAATCTCAAACCAGGTAGACTTATTGTCAATGTAAGGCATTCAGTTATTATGTGTACTTGTTATTTGAAATCTATGTCTATTCGCTTATCTAACTAGCGCCTTCCTTGTTGTCTGACAGCTTACGCTTGCTAACTTACTACATGGTCTAGTAATAAAATAATACAGTCAGTACAAGTAAAAATATAAGTTTACATCAGATGCTTTTTCTACTAAAAATATTAAGCTGTTAATGATAATGAAATTATATAAAAGGAAGGAGTAAAGTTAAGATCTACTTGTGAAATTTTAAAAAGAAAGTTACGTAATATCCAAGATATGAATGAGAAATCATTGTAAAACATTCTGTAAAAATATAAACATAGAGGCTGACTGAAATGATTGATCAGTTAACTTGAAAAAAATAATAATGAAGCACTTCGTTCAAACTTGAGTTCAACCAAAATTTTCTGTACTACGTACAAAAATACAAACATTATGTCGTGAAAGAAATATCTTTGTCAAACTTATGCTTTAAGAGGATAGAGGAGTAAAAGTATAAATTCAGGGAACTTTATTTCAAATTGTCATATTTTGAAATTCATAGGAGGTACATAAAGGAGGGCCATTCATATCACGTAAAAGTATTTCTATTACACATTTTCATTTCTACCAATTATTTTACTTAACGACCTGAAACTCAATTCTGATTAGCTAATATTTAAGTATAGGCGATCTAAATTATCCATAATGAAAATGCTCACTCGGACTACAGAGAAAACTAATTAAAGTTCAGTTAAAACAATTTAATTAACAGTTCCATACGCGATTTCGTCCTACGTAACTTAAGGGAAATAACAATTTTTCGTATTACAGTTAGTTTGGTTTCTACGTTCATTTTGCGTTCTGTTGAGTTTATAATTGGAATTCGTTTAGAAAGCAATGAACTGTCCACTCTATCTAGACCTAAGCCACGCCCTCTAGAGTTGTTGAGCCACTTTTCGATGAAAGTACAGCCCACAACGTTGTATTTCTTGCCAGAATTACCGATAAGAATCAGTTCATTCTAACAAGGGATTCACCCATTCGACTCATCTCCAAGAGCAACACTCGCATTTTGACAAAATGGTATGAAACTTTTCAACGTTTATATATTTTAAATGACATTGTGAACTTTCCCAATATTACACTCAGTGTAAAGGAGCAAAATCATTAGCAACATATTAAAAGTTGATTTAACAAATTTGCCTAGTTTCACAAATTTGTTTCAAGTAAAGTTTCTCGAAAGAGTCATTAAAATGTTTAGTCCAATGTTCAGTTCAATGTTCAATGTGACAAATTTGATTTATTTAGTGAGGAATATTTTAAGATATTGGAACTTTAATAAATAATCTTTTTCTATTAAAATATTCATATTATTATGGTAATGTTATTCATAGTTTATGATAATACTTAACTTCACAGGTACAGAATGAAGTATAAGTAAAGTGAAGCCATATCTCTTAAGAGAGAAATGAAGTAAATATCATTGTTTTTGCTGAGTTTTTCAATGAGGAAATTTAAAAATTGCATGGCATAATGTTTTTAGAATAGATAAGAATTGCTGGAATTATTTTCTTAAAAGAAGTATAACAGATGAAAATATTTTCTAAATGCTCTCTTATAAAATCAGTGGAGCTAAATTTTGTACTTCCACCTAATAACCTTTTAAAATTATTTTTGAAAATATTTTGAAAGTTTCCAAATATAAGGGTTACTGTATATTTTACTGTATTTTCAAATGACATAAGCCATCATCATTTAAGCTTATTGAACTCAGTGTAATGTGATCAAAAGGCATTTAAATATTGTACTTATATTTCAAAATGAATATAAGTTTTTGAGCATAATATACAATTATCTTGCAATTTGACTAACTATAGAAAAAGGATAATTGCTATCAAAATTGAAGAGGAAATTTAATTAATCATTGTTTAACGACAGTTTGGCAGTAATTTATTCAACAGAAATTAATTAATTAAAACATTAATAATTTTTTAAAGTATAGCTTTGCTATATAGTTTTGCTTAATTTTTTCAATGTTAATTTTCCAAAAAATAGTTTAGAAAAACCTATTCTAGTTTTTAAATGAAAACCTACAATCTAAAATTTCATTTTATTTACTCATATAAATATTCATTACTTAAAGTAAAAATTCAAATTTAAAATTTTTGTATTGTATTGTATTAAAATTTTGTAATCAATTGAAATGAACTAAAAAATATATACTCAAAAATCATGAATTGCATTAGAAGTATTCTACTGTAAAAATAAACAAATTTTAAAGAAAAAAAATAAAAACAACTCAAAATTTATCTTCTTTCTTATCACCTTAATATAGAGAAAATGAAGTAATTTCTTCCTGAAAAAAATATATGAAATATTTTTAACAAATGCAAATCACGCAATTTCAAAAAATATTTGTTTATCTTTCCATCGTTAGCATACAATAAGAAACTAAGATACGTATTAATTTTATTTTATAGGATATCAATTCAAAATTTCAAAGGAAAAAAAAAAGACATAGAGAATGTTTGATCAGTTGCGGAAAGTTTTTCATCCATTTTCAGCTGTTTCACACATTTGCATAGTGAAAAATGCCTGAATGCCAAAACATGTTTATCCGAAAAGATATAAAAGCCCATCGCATAGGCAGTTTTATCCGTAATTCCTACTTTAGAAGGGGGAAAAGAGACAGGCATATAATTTGTGTCGGTTTTCCCCAACAACCTTATAAGTCAACAGTTGTTTCATAAATGGCTATTCTCTCTCTAAGAAACTAAACCTGAAGATATCTACGGAAACATTTTTAGTAAACATAGCCGATATTCTTTCTATAAGAATGGTAAAGTAGCTTTCTTTACCATTCTTAATTCTTATAATTCTGCTTTACTTAATGATCTTGGAAGTAACACAAATTCCAAGGGCATCAAGTAAGAACAACTGGTAATGGAAAAAACTTTGAATGTAGATGACCGATTTTCAAGTTAGACGAATCTTTTAAAAAATTATTGCCTCTGTGATATATAGATACATTTTATGGCATGAGTTCAAAGGCAAATACTTCGAGTGTAAATCATGGTATGTATTTAAAGTTGATGTTGAAAATGGAATTAAAAAAATTTCAAATGTTACATGTAAATCAGTTGAAACGACTGTGAAGTATTTATAAATACTTTACATAAAAAGGAAGGATCACTTTAAGGCAACTATGTAAAATATGTTAATTAGAAGAAAATGTTTTTTGAAGGAACATTTGGAAGCATAGAAATTAGAATCCAATAATTATTACAACATAATTATTTAAACGTATCAGACAATTTATGTGTTTTGTGATGATAATTCTAATAAAAAAGGTGTATCTGGTTTACAATTATCAAACTGTAGATTATTTATATGTGAAATATGTTTTAATGTTGAATTTTTTTACGTGTCTTACTAGACTGTGGTTAATGAAAGTAATTTTTAAAAGCACTAAAGAACATTTTTATATTTTAAATATGACTCAACAACATTTTTACTACTAACAATATTTAAAAAATTGAAAAAAACCAAAACAAAAAACGTTACAGTTCTTTTATCTGAACATGATTGACATTTGTATATTTAAGCTTTTTGTTTTACAGTGTAAAATTTATGAAAATTTTAAATTTCATTTTTTAAATTAGTTAAATTATCTTAAATTAACATTTAATTAACATCTTTCTGTAGGGATTTAATAAAATGCTCAAGTATGTGAAATTTTATTAATTATGTAAACATAATTAATCAAATTGTGCAATTGAAATTAATTTATATTTTTACCTATTATTATAGAGATAATTTTATATATTTTATATAAATTTATTAATATTATAATATCATATTAAAATATCTTAAGCCAATATTTTAATAGGTAATTAGGTAATACTTATATTGCTTAATCATGGCTTCACTAACTGACTTTAATAATAATTTGAATGTTTAATTTAATTGGTTGTTCAATTTTAGTTGATTTTATCTAGCAATAATATAGTGTCATGAAAAGGAAATGCTCGGATTAAATATTTTCCTATAACATCATATTATCAGTATTGAAAAGATACAATTACATTTATTTGTATATGAAGCTAACAACTGTAGTTAAAAAATATTGGATTTAAACTTTACTAAGTATAACACTAGTGGATGAAACTAATTCAAAATTTATAATGAGCAAAGTTTATAAAACGTTTTGAAAATGATTTTCTGTTTTGAGAGCATTGTTTTACTGCAATGAATGAAATATCCCCTATACTATATCCCGAGTTTTTCAGAAGGAAAAAATCATAACACTCTGTATTATTTCCATTTTTCAATCTGAAAAAAAAAAAGAATCCGAAATATCAGCTAAGTAGTTAAAGATTAAAATAAATAAATAATGTAGCGTTAGGTATTCTGGAAGTACTGGAGATGTTAAAAGCTTGGTAATATCAAAAATTTTATTTTAAGTAATCATAAATTTTGTTAGGAAGTATAACAAGGAATTTAAAGTGTTTATGAAGTCGCCGATTAGATATATATAATAAACTCATGGTTAAAAAACATCTTGATATTGCAACTTCTCTTGTTGTTAACCAAATAAAAAACTTCATAATATCTTATCTATTACAACTTGTTCACGCTATATGGCTTTAATATAATATTTTATGTCGGAATCCAATGCATATTACATCAACATCGCAAATATTTACCACAAAATGATCTAACAACAAAATTACAATAGATATTTAAAACTTAAAATCATATTTAATTAAAAATTTTCTGAAAAGTCTGGTCAGATAAAAATTATACATAGGGTGTGAAAGTGATTTGAAATAATATTTAATATAAAAAACGAAATAATAAGTAGAAATAAAATATAAATAAAGTATTCTTGGAAAAGGGCGAACACGTTAAGGTATATCCATGTTGAAAGTGACCCGATTACAAGTACCCACTTCACATTGGGCACTCGACTATTCATTCAATATTTAATGCATGGAATCACAGAGTTTGGACATCATTTTGTTTCTAAACACGTTATTGAACATTTTTTTTTTTGCCAATGATTACAAGAAGCTAAAAAGAAAATAATAAATAATAGTAAATAAATAAAATAAAATAAAAGTAACGTAATCTTAGAATGAAAGAGAGAAAATATGGGAAAGAAAAAAAATCCACCATTTTGTTTTCAATATCAGCACGCAAACTTTGAAAAGACTTTCTTCTTGCAAGCAACATGGTCGACAGACTTTAGCCACGCCTGTTGTGAATGAAGTGGGCGTGGCAACTTCGAACTCACGTCTTAATTTCCTAATCACGCAACCATCTCTATCCCCCTATCATTTGCACACCTCCAGATTTTCAAATGGGGTAATAGTTTTTCGTGAATTGATTATGTAAGAGTTGTGTGACTTTGGATGGCGATGGGCATTATCGCTTTCACATTTTCTAGCGTCTGTCGTCAACGGATTTTTCTAATAGGGTTACTTAAGCAAACTTTTTTTTCCTCTTAAAACCGTCGATACCTGAATAAATATTTATAAAAAAATACAAGCATAGTAATTATAGCTTTTAAATAGCATCTTAAACAGCGTGCGAAATTTGGAGAAATTTTACTCCCTCATTATTCTTAAGTTGACGCCATATATTTTTCATAATTATAGACCGGGATTTCTTTCAACGCTTTTTTCTTATTATAAAAAATTTCATTCCCTGTTTAAGATAAGATGGTACGTACATACTTGGTGTGCCTAAATATAAATAATTGAAGTACAATAAGAAGAGAGAAAAAGTATAAATGCTGCAGTAATAATACATAGAAACATGTGTTTTTCAAATTTTATTATTCAGAACCCAGAGAAACAAATAGTGAGAACACATTGAATTTATTTATTCTCTTCCATTCATTTCCACGAAAACCCAACAATTGATTTCTTAACATTATCCTTTGTTTCTTTTTAGATCCTCAGGATGGAATTTGTACGCCTAGAAATAGGTGAAATATTCCATTGCTTTCTTCCAGGATTTCCTTCCATTCTTTCCACCAAAATATCTTTAAAATCCGCATTTTGGGTAGGGTTAATGGAAGTCTTTCTTTCCACGTTGCTTTTACATGTTGTGTGGTCTTTTCTTATTCAAATGGTACATTTAGTTAGAAAATCTGAGCAGAAAGAAAAGTACTCCGGCTTTGTGAATTTGAAAATTTTCAACCTTTTTTTTCCTGTATTCCGTATTTCTTCCACCCCATCCAACCCCACCCTGTATTTCGTACTTAAAAGAAATTCTGATGGCGAGCTCTCATATAAACTCACTTTAGTTTCCACTCTGAAGGAAAAAGGAAACATGGAAAATATTTCTAGGAAAACTTTTTTGAGGTGTTTTCTTTTTTTTTTCTCTTTTTTTCAGATTATATTTTCCTTTTATGACGCACGCGAAGTTCACAAAGATATTTGGCTTGTCGTTTTTATTTTATTTTTTAAAAATTTATCTAGAATCGAAAACAATTTCTGAAATAAACAAATAAAAAAAATATTGAATTCAAAAATAATAAATGTTATCCACACAGATGAATTTAATTTATTTCTAAAAGATATATTTTTTTATTTTAGTTATGAGGTAGAAAATAAACACAGACAAATTTGTGGTATCCATATTCAGCCTAAAAACAAGATAAACCAATTTTTATGCATACACATCGTATGTTATGAATTTGACATTTTGGGAAATATTTTCATCTATATATTTCTTATCTCTGCTATTACATCTTATTTATGACTATATTTCAATAAAGAACTGTTTGTTGATCGAGCGTAGAAATTGTAAACAATTTTTTTTTTTTTATTTACCAAAAATATCTCATTTGTAAATATATTTCAATATAATAGAATTTTATATATATATATATATATATATATATATATATATATATATATATATATAAGTTAAACTATTTCGAAGATTAAAAAAAAGAGTTCAAATACATTATATCTATATAGAATAAATATATCTATCAGAACTAGATACGTTTGTCTGCCATCTTTGGCTTTGGCTACTAGTATATTTTAACACGAATTTGTATTGAATCTCAATTTCAGCAATTTATTCAAGAATAATGATATGATAATAATTTTAAATGATAATGTTTTTTATAGTCTAATATTAAAATAAAAGGACAAATGTCAAATTAAATTTGTTATTAAAATATTAAAATTAAAAATCTATGGGTTAAATCCTATGGGTGTATGTAATTAACGACTATTTATCATCGTTTATATCGTTAGAATTATTTAACTATTCTATTTAATTCAGTTAGATTATGTTTATTTTTTTATGTAATTTTTATGAATTTTGTTATCCTGTATGAGTTTTAAAAATTACTCAAAATAAAACTTCAATAACTATAGTTTGGTGGGTCAATTTAGAGTATGAAATATGAAATTTTTTCAGAACAAAAATTTCACGTGAAAATTGAGTATGGAATAGATAGATTTTTTCATCAAATTATCGTTAAATCAAACTAAAAAATTGGTTTTAGACAAATTTGGTACTTTCTCCCAAAAAAATCAAACAAAATTTAAATATTTATACAAGTTCCATAAAAAAATAATATCCAATACATTTTTTAAAATTTATATTCGATCGAAAATACTTAAAACCCACAATTATTCAACTAATAACGCTTTATAGAATATAACAGAACTCTAGTCGATGCTTAATTGAAAGTTCTTAAAATACGCCCCACAAATGTATTACAAAAAAAAAGAGAAAAAGCTACAGATTCCTCATTTTCTTCAATTCATTTTTACTAATAATATCAGAACTTAAATTTGGTTTCATTTTTTTTTCTATTTCATTAATCTTCAGCAATGAAAATGTCGAATTTTTAAAAAGAATAATAATTTTACGAACTAAATACATTTAAATATATCCAGTTGCATCAAGTATTGTCATCGCTTGGTTAAAAAAATATTATAGAAGGATAATGAATGAACGATCATAACATTTTGTAAAATTGTGAATAAAAAAATTATTTCAATGGAGTTTATTTATTGAACATTTCTTATTATCTACATTACAACAATATACAAAAGGACATGGGAATGTAATTGATTAAAGAAAATAAATAATGAAAATTAAAGATTATTAAATTTTGCTTAATGCATCACCATACAAATTATTAATTCCTACAGGCTGGTTATAATTAAAGTCACCTTATTCAGAACTTTCTAGAACCCGTTCTACCAAACGGATTTTGATGAAACTTGGTATATACGGTATATGGACCATGGGGAAAAGATTTCCGCTTTAAAAAATAGTTCAAATTTTGACCCCCAACTCAGGTAAATTCCGAATTCCTCCTCCATAAACACAATCTTTTAGGAATCGCCACAACCAGAAATGACAGGGATTTAAGTCGAGTGAACGCGGAGGCCAGGCATCCGGAAAATCTCTGGATATTACACGATTCTCGTCAAATTTAGCACGAAGCAATTCTTTAACTTCGGGCCCAATGTGATGAGTTGTTCGATCTTGCATGAAGATAGTGGTCTGCAAACATAGCCGTTACTGTAAAGCAGGAATGACCTGCTATCGAAGGAATTCACTTAGTAGGGTTTCGAAGGAAGGAGTATCGAAGGTGCACTCATGAGGACCTCATTGAGGACGTTTTAGGACCTTGAGGAGTAGGGGTTTCAAAAAGAAAAACTGTCAGAGGATAAAATTAGCAGTAAATCCACATCATGCAGTCATGTAATCAGAATGCAGTGGTTGTTGGTGCTAGTAATTAGTAAGTGATCATGCAGAAATGCGGAAATTTTGATTATTAACAGCTCCATCTTAAGAAAAGTGCTCCTCATCTGCCCATAGAAATTTCCAAGGCCAAGCGTCATCAACATCCCTTCTCGCCAAAAATCGGCAAACAAATTCATAGCGTGTTTTGTGGTCTTGATGTTGCAGCATTTGCACCACGTGGATCTTATACGGATACCATTTCAAAATGGATTGCCAAATTTTCCTACTGTCAACCACGAAATCGCCAACTCACGACACACCGATCGAGCACTTGCTGAAGAATAGCTGGAAATGGAGGCTCTTTCAACCACAGCAGTAGCGACTTCTTCGATAGTTTCATTCACAACTCATTTCACCCCTCTTCTTGGCAGCTCACCCAAGTCTTCAGTCTCTTCAAATTTCATAATCATTTTCTTCAAACCATTCTTCGACATGGGCCCTTTTCGCAATCCCTTTAAATGACGATATTCACGAAGTGCAGTGAAGCTATTGCTACCTTTCAGAAAAAACTGTTTTACCAATAAAAGCTCAATCTTTTTTTCTGTAAGGGCATGATTAACAATGACAGACGCACGCAGAATGATTCCCTGGCTTTTGCCTGTAAATCTCTTTATAGGTTTGACTAAATGCATAAGAAATTTTTGAAAATTGTCCCTTGGTGATCAAAATTTTAACTACTTTTTTAGTGCACAAATCTTTTCCCCATGGTTCATATACCGTATATAACAAGTTTCATCAAAATCCGTTGGGTAGAACGGGTTCTAGAGGGGTCTGAATAGGGTCACTTTAATTATAACCACCCTGTACAAAAATGTTTTTACGATATTAATTTATTTTTATAAGATAAATTTTTTAGCTTATAAGCAAAGAATATATAATCAATACGCGATTTTTAAAATCCTATAGAAGAATTCAAGAAGAAGAAAATATATAAAATATAGTAACGCAGACAATGTAAAATAGCAAAATGATGCCAACTCAGTGCATATCATTAAATCCATTCAATTTCTAATAGAATCAATCTCGTCTTTATAGACAAAGGAATGAAAGCATGAATTTGAAAGATAAAAAAGAGTACAATATAGCTTTATCCTTCAATCTTACACGCTATATTATCCCCCAACATATTCGAATCTTTCCAAAACGTTTCATCCATTCAGAGACAATGTTGTAGATAGAATTCTGTTCTCTTACCATGAACTGAATGCAATCTCCAACTGTCCCATCGATCGTGGTCCTCCCCTGTTTTATCTATCATAGTCCGAGGAAACAATCGCAGGGTGCTAGTAAAGTCGTAAGTGGGCCACATTTGCCGAGAGATATGAGTCTCAATTTAGTCTGTAAATGAGTTGAAGACCCTGACGATAGCCGTAGTAAAGAAGGACTTGTCAAGTAGATAGATACTATCCTCCAAAGTGACCGGGTGCTCTCGTGGAGGGAGGGATTTAATTGGCCCGCATCTGACACGCTTTGAAATGTGAGTTGGCAGGATGGAAGAAATTGGAAAGACATTCGACTTTTTAAAGGTCTTCCTTTCGGGTTTAATCTGCTGGAATTGCTGCTTCCTGGCTTGTGAAATATGTTCCGTACTAACTTTTCAGCTTGTTAGAAGCAGAAATCCTTAATTATATTTTTACAATTATATAATATAACAGAAATACACAGATAAAGTTACAGAAATACACAGATTATTGTTTTCGAGTGGTGGGCATTTAGACCTGATATCATTGCCACAAAACAGCAGATATGTTATAGATTCATCAATATCATTACTGTACTGAACCCGTTGTAATATCACAAATTGGAACATAACCCTAGTAGTGGGATCTTGGTGTCCAAACTTTCTAGCATACAGTTCGGCGCGTGCCATCCCTAATACAGTGCCAATTCCTAATACAGATCGAATGCCTAATACAATTACACACAATTTCGACATCTGATCAAATACCTAATACGATTACACACAATTTCTACACCTGATTAACTACCTAATACAATTACACACAATTCCTACACCTGATCAAATACCTAATACAATTCCTAATACAGACATAGGACTTTCGATTCTGCTTTGCTTGTTGAGCTTCGAATAAAGATCTCACAAATCGAAAACCCAACGCGCAATACACCAGGTTAATAACAAATTAATGATTTTTTTGCTGCATTCATAACATAGTGATAATTTGTATTTTAATAGGATGCAATAGATTAAATTTTTATGCTGTCATGTGTTACGGTTATTATTTTGAAAAAAAAAAAACCAGCTAACAACTTGATGGCATTTTAGACGGTTGGACTGCTTGTTTTGAACAATGTGATAAGAATATGATAAGCAGATGCGAGACTATGAGGGTCCAAATGGAAGGCAACTCTCATATCTCATCATACCATAGAACGACGCTAGATTACTAATGGAGTTATCCAGTATAAGGTAGTCAAAAAATGTATAAACTGTATGTATAACCAGCTCAAGTCCCGCCCAGTTGGAATACAAAAAATTGAAATTTAGAGCAAATGAAGATGAATTACATTTTTCAGAAATTTAAAAAAAAATATTATGAAGTAGAAGCTGTAGTTGTATAAAAAATTCTGTAAATAAAGGGCATGACACATATTTTTTAAAGTACAATTATAGGAAAAAATAGAATATGAAAAAGGATTATTAGTTACAATTCCATTAGTTGCAAAGATTTCAAATTTTTGTATACATTGACTATCCATTATTAGCAAAAGAAACACACAATACTAAATAAAGAAACACAAGAGTTTTTACTTCGTAAAACTACATTTTTTTTTTTCTTGTTATTCCCTTTTTGTAACATAGGTTGCCTGAATTTGCTTTAGCAAAGTAAGAATTTCACCACAAATATTGCTAGAGTTAGTATTTAATGATTCCAAACACTATGTGTCAACACCAGTTTAAACAATTAAAATTTTAAATATTACATTGTATCGTTTAAGATAGTTGCAATATCCTGCATGAAATATCAATACTTTATATTTAATGCACTAACAATAATTTGGTGCTAATATCATGGTGTAATTGCTTCTAAATTTTCCGATTTGCTTACTTATTACTAAGCAAATTTTGAACAACTGAATTAATGTATTTACACCCATTTGAAATGCACTGTTAAAAGGATTTTCCTTTCTGAGTTTTATTTGTTTTTAAATATGAAATTAAAAAAAAAGGTGTTCAATTTTTTGGATAAAAACTTTCAAACGTTTTTAAATAAAAAATTTAAATTTAAAATAACATAGTTTTCATAGTCTATAAATAATATGAAACATAAGCATTTAAATTTTAAACATATACACATGTTGACCTGATTATTAATATTATTTTTGTGAATTTAAAATTTCGAAGTTTACAAATTATTTTTTATCGATATTTATTCGCTTTTTTTTTATCAAGATTTTTCTATTTATGAATCAAAATGTGAAAAGATGAGGAAATCTGTTTTTCCAGTTTTTAAAATCCCATCGTGTTAATGATTTTTCTTCGAAATATTTATGCACACACCGAAATTCCGTGTCACATTTTTGCATTTCAACATTTTATTTCATCTTTAAATGCATACTTTTCTCCACGCCTCTGAAGTCAGGAAAGGAATATGTATTTAAATGAAAGAAGTAATATGATATTTTTTGCTCCGAGAGACACCTCTATGGAAAAGTTCGCTTTGAAAAAGAAAGTGAAGAAAAGAATGAATGAAAAATCGCCATGACATGTGAATTGTCTGGAGCACATCTTCAGGGTGCGCTTGCTTTGACAGAAATATAGTTCTTTTTCCTTCGGTGCAGCGACGTCGTTATCTATATGCAAAGTTCTCTTATTCTGGAAATCCGCATGTTTGCAAATTTTATGCACTTGCATTTCCATCAGACTTCAAAATAACGGAAGAAATCGAACTTCATGGTACTACTCTAATGATGCGAGCTCAAGACTTTAACGATTCTTCTTAAAGTTCTTCTTAACTGAAAACAGAGAGATATTTTCTTTATACGAGAGACGGTTCGAAATTGGGGGGAGAGAAAATTTTTGAGTTCCTGAGTATGATTTTGATCTTTTGTTCTGTAATTTTAAATTGACAGTTAATATCAAACACAATTCCTTAGGAAACTTGTGAAAAACTTGTTTCGTTTATTTTTAAAATAATTAAACTTTTAAAAATCACTAAGTGATGTTAGCCAAACATAGTTAAATATATGTTACAAAAAAGTACTGAAAGATAACCGTTTATAGGGTATTAAATAAAATTTTAGTTAACGTTTTTATGTTTAATAATACCAGGTACTGCATTAGGAAGTTGTGCTTTGAAAATAATTTAATGTTACCCATTTCAAGAATACAAGATGATTTTAAATCTAATATTTAACAAATGACGGTAATTTGTTACCTATTTTATTAAATCTCCAAGTGTCTTGCTATTAAATTTCTTCATTACTTCTTGTTATTAGCTTTTTATTGTTAGTTTTCATTGTTACTTCTTATTAAGATAATATATGAGCAGTCTTCTTCTTTTTCTTTATTGGCATTAAAACCTTGTACAGGCTTGAGCATCTAATCAATAGCTCTCTATATGTCTCGTTCAATGTCAATCTCTTCCAGTTAATAATTTTCAGTTGTTTAAGATTCTCTTCGGCAATATCAATCCACCTTTCCATTGATCTTCCTCTTCCTATTGTTGAACAATTTTCAAAACTTATAATAATCCTTTTAATAATGTTTCCCTCATCTCTGCAATGTACATGTTCGATCCAGCGGATTCTTTGTGATTTGATGTATCTCACAGAGTCTCTATTTTAAATTAAGTGTTCAATTTCTTTGTTTGGTTTTCTATTCCATATATTATTTGTCAACTCTTTGTCCAAAATATTTTCTCAAAACTTTCCTCTCAAATGCCCTGATGTAAGCCAAGTTCTTAGCGTTTAATGTCCACGTTTCTCCAAGGGCAAGCTACCTCTGCATAACATCTTGTATGTGTATGTAGTGGGTTTTTGAAAAAAAAAATTATATCTATTAAACAGAGAAGAAATTATTATATCAAAGTTCATTTACTTCCTGGTAGCAAACTTTTGGATTATAAATTTTTATCATATTTATTCAGTTTCCAGAAATTATTGTATCATTTACTAGATGGAGCGTATTGCTTGCTGTTTATAATTTAATACATTAAATCAGATAAAAATACTGTTGTATAACAAAACTTCTATTATTAAACTGTCTAAGTTGATTCATGACATTGGATGATGAATGTCAATGCTGTTACTGCACTTCCAAAAATTTAATGGAGCAAAATAAATAAATCTCAGTACTAAACTCTGCCGGTTTCCAAGTTCTCACATAGCATAGCAATGCATGGTTATATAATGCTTCCTATATAAGAAAGATAAGCATTTGGTTGGCCTAACTAAATGTTGAGGCATTTATTTTGAAGAGGAAAAAAATTAAAATTCAACTACTGAAAATACCAGAAAACAGGCGCATATCCCCATAGCGAACAGCTGTTACACACATAAACGACCTCTTGCGATGAAACATGAAAAAGCTCCATAAAATCTCATGACTTTAGTTCACAGCTGCACAGTTCACTGCTTTAAAAACGCTCTAATGCAGTGTGGCACTTCTCTTCTGAGATACTTTGAATACAGTTTATCTTTTTACGACATTTAGAAGCAGTTGATTAGTTCTCAGTTGTGCTTACTGATCCGCTAAATGCAGTGAGAGATTCAATTGTCGTTTCTGCACTTTTTTTCCCTAAACGAGCACAGGGAATAAAGAATAAAATCCTTCTTTTTCCTAACCTGGAATTATTTAGTCGTTATTTCCTTCTTTTTAAACTTTCCAATGATCTGAAGAAACTTCGCACTCTTTAATCTACAGCGTTCTTCTTTCTAAATTTATGATAATTATCGACGCATAAATAATCTCATGTAAATTCGGCACATAGGGATTAAGCATTTACTTTTAAAAATAAATAGTAAAAATGAAGTTGCATGGATTACCTAGATTATATCTCAGTGTTTTTAACCGTGGATGATTTTTTAAACAGTTTCTTTTTCAGTTGTTTCTAATTTTGTAACATTGAAAATGTTATTATGTGTTTAAGTTATACGATATTTTTAAAAAACATGTTGCAAAATGGTAAATGATTCATATAATCGTAACAAGCATTTTATGTTTTAATGTAACTCCCATATAAACCCTATTTTTAAAATTATTTTTGTGAAATACATAATATGCGGCATTCATTAGTTTCAAAATCAAAATGCTATTATTTTTTTGAATAATTATTTTTCTGTAACTCATATTTTTTAGTTGAATTTATATAAGAATATTTGTTTAATAATTAATATAAAAACATTTTTATCAAATAAATAATACTACTCAAATTAATTATCTATATATTACACGTAAATTCAAAATCTTAAAAAAATCTTAAAATGTTTTTAATAGATCCCCAGATTATTTAAAATATTCTACTAATAATGAAACTAATAAAATATTCTCTACTAATAATTTTAAATAATGCTACTCAAATTAATTATCAATATATTGCATGTATTTTCTAAATATTAAAAATCAACCAAATATTAGATTAATTTTATTGTATTGAATAATGTATATAATTGCTTTATTGTAATGAAATAGTTACAATTAAAACATAAAGAATTAAATTCGCAAATGTTTAAAAAAAGAACTTCCTTTTTGTAATAATGTTATTTAATTAGAAAATAGTATTAGTTTAAATAATATTTTTCTTCTTATACCAAATATTTGAATTTGTTTTAACTTTTATTTTTTTTTTTTTTTAACTATTTAGTTTTTAGTCATAGATCCCACTTGCACAATCCCCCCCCAAAAAAAAAAAAAAAAAAAATGCTTCTATTAGATCCCCCTAGATTATTTTAAATATTTTCTTTACTTTTCTTTTCGATAAGTGAATGATTATTAATTCAAAATATTAAAAGCATTACCGATTGTTAAATAACTTACTGAATTAAATAAATTTGAATTACAATATTCTTACTATTTTAGAGTTAAAAGGTTATACATGATAATACTTTTTTTGATTTTATTTAAGGTTATAGCTTCATAAAATCCAAGGACAACAAAATAAAAAAAAAAATATTTTCAAGCACCTTTATAAATTAATCTCTTTTCAGGATAGAATGATAACATAATTTTTTAAACTTCTTAGAATAATCAGCCTTGTTAGAGAAACACATTTCATAAAAAAAATAAAATAAACAATTTTAAAAAGTGAAGCTCGAACTATTAATACATTTTATAACTTAGATAATCTATTTTTTTTCCAATTTTAAATTTCAGTAATTATTTAACGTGAAACGTGCTTATATTTTTAGTAACTAAAAAAAGTAATATACAAGCGTAGTATGAATAAGAAAGAGGTAAGTATAAAAATAAAAATTTAGTATCTTTTCCGTAACTAGATAGGATTGCTAATGTGTTGAATTATAATTTTTTTTTTTTTTTTTATTTTTGGCAGGAAAGAGTTTCAATTATTAGTAAAAATGATCCAAGTGAAAAATGAAATTTCTAGAGAAAAAAAAAATATGTCTTTGAAAGTATATCTAATAGAATTTTGGAAAGTTGCCAGCATTACGATTATTCTCTGTATAATCCTAGTACTTTTTAAAATCCTTATCTTCTGTGTATAATCCTTACAGTTTCCTTCTTTTTTTGTACTGTGTGATATATTTTTGCAAACCAATACGTTGCTTAAAAATTGTGTAAAAATAATTTTTAAATGAAGTTGAAGAATAGTGTTTGTTAGCTTCATATAAAAGCAAGCTTAACATACATTTTAAAACAGTAAATACTTATGTTTCATACAAAATTATAATTATTTTATTATTTAATTGGTTATTATTATTTCTTATATTTATTCCGTATTTATACTATTTTATATTTTAATTTCTGTATTTTTATTGATTTAATGCTCTATTTTGATGATATGTTAAAAATGTAGATAAATTTATATTAAAAGGGCTTTTTATAATCAATCGTAATGCATTTTCCTTGCTACTCATAAATAGTGCCGCTTTTAGAGCATTTAAATCCATCTTGATTAATAAAAGATTTTTTTTTCTTGAATCCCCGAGGTTTATATTATATTTTGTAATTTATAATCTTCAAAACTTAAGCAAGTTGATTTAACGGAAAAAATATATATAACGTTAAATCACACCAGTTTAAATATAATAAAGGAATAATTTTGTTAACTCAGTAGAATTATGTGTTTAAAATACATTTAAAGTACAATTTTAACAATTTTAATAGCCAAGGAGAATAATTTTCCTAAATTATATCATCCACAGATATAATATTTATTAAATTAATAACTATGCTTATTCAAATACGACACAAATGAATTGGAATAAGAGCTAAATCCTTTAATTCAATTTTCATACATTCCATGAAGACTGCTGTGTTCACATATATCAACAGTTTTGTTATTCCATTCAGATATCCTGCATTAACATCAAGGAAAAATTCAATTTCTGCTTCTAACGACAAAAGTACCATTACATTTCATAAAACGGCAACATTAATAAACTTACAAAACGATTAATAACATACAAATATTACGTTTCACTGTCCACTGGGCTGAATATAAAATGCAAACAAACTGTTCTTAGAGATATTTGTTCCAAAAACGTCGTTTCTTTTATACATTTTTGGCAATGTTTTTGATCTCAGAAGAGCAAACCATTAATATTCTGTCCTGTTTTTCTTATTTCAGTCTTTCTTTCCTTTCATGATTCCTGCATTAATGCCCCTTATATAATACTGATAAATTACTCTTTCAGAAATATTTCATTACTGAATACTCAGGGTATCTGCATTTGACAGATCCGTTTGTAGTTTAACAAAACGGTATCAGTAACCACGATATACAAACACAATTTTTCATTTGAGGTAACTAAAAATAGTTTTAGCAGCTTATGGCATAGGTCGAAATGTTACAGTTGGCGGAAATATTTCACACCAAGAAGGTATTGAAAGATAGAATTGGAAATTTTGCCTCTTCTCTACAAATCAGCTAAAGTGCAATATTTATTTTCGAATATAAGTTCTAATTTTAATAACCAGTTTGAGTTTTCGAAATAAAGCCTCATCAAATTAAATATTACTTATTATATAATATAATATTATGAATTATATTCCTGGAAAACAATATTTGTTGGAAATTTAGCATTTGTATATCTTCATATTTGTTTTGTTGTTTGTTTCTTATACCACTTGGCTGGCCAAGCCCACGAGCCCATACGTACTCATGATTGAAGGGGGAAGGAAGCAGCTTCCGTTGTGATGGGGCACTCGTAGGTAGAAGTCTGACTTTGGCTCCGTGACGCTCTTACAGTCTCATAGGAGACCGGGACCTACGGCTTAAAGTGGATTCGAACCACTACAAACATCCATGGCAACGCCGGGATTCGAACCAGAAACCTGTGGCACCGAGCGCCAGAGAGCTGGACACTCGCCATTCAGGTCCCAAATTTGTGAATGCCAACGGCACGCGGTGTTCCCAAGTGGTCACCCACAAAGTACTGACCGCACCCAATAATGCTGACTTCGGTGATCTAACGAGAACCGGTATATTCAGCATGGTATGGCCGTTGGCTACAAAAAATTAAAGCAGGTAAGACCACAGTCTCACCTTTCTAATTAACGGTGGAATGTTTGCACACTAAGTCATATTTGTTAAACATTAGCATGGTATGGCGGTTGGCTACAAAAATTAAAGCAGGTAAGACCACAGTCTCACCTTTCTAATTAACGGTGGAATGTTTGCACACTAAAGTCATATTTGTTAAACATTAAAAGAATTTCCATATTTTTAAAAATAATTTTTATAATTAAAAAATCTTTCGGAAAACAATTCGATGACTTAATAGTTTTCTGTAGAGTTATTTTTAGTAACATTCCGTTCGTGGGGCAGTGATCTATTTGACGTGAATGAAAATATGGATTTTACATCTTTGGTCAATTTCTGGCCAAAATGTTACAGATGACGTACATATTTTACACCAAAAAGCTTTGATAGATAGAAATTGAAATTTAGTCACTTCCCTCCAAGTAGTCTGTTTAACTGTAATAGTTTTCGAATATAAGTTATAGTTTTAATAATCAATTAGATTTTTCAAATAAAATATCATCGAGTTAAATGTTACTTTTTATATAATTTAATATTATGAGTTTAATTTTGGATAAAAAATATATGTTAAAAATTTAGCCTTTTTTTTTTTTTTTCGTATTTGTTATTTAAAAATTTTCTATTTTTAGCTGGTAACATGCCTTAACTGGCATGAAAGAAAACATGAGTTCTATATCTATGGTTCTACATATGCTGTCTTTGATAAATAAGTAGATTTGGTGGATATTGCAACATAGACTTATATCGAGAGTTAGATTGTCTGGTTAGAGTTTGCGGAGTCTTGATTTTCCCCAGTACGATATGAAAATGACAGGTATTTAACTCTGTAAGTCTTCCTGGAAAAAGCATGACTACCACAAATACCATTCTAGTAGATTACATTGACAATTGGTATTCACCATCAAAAAATATCTCAACATGTTCATGGGTTAATTGCTAAAAATTGTAAGTGTTAAAAGTTTTTAGTAAGCGTATCCATACAACACATAGGCAACTTATCGTTTATGAGTGCAAATTTGATAAGAAGAAATAATTTTTCAATTTTCATGATTTAAATACAAAGTAGCATTTCCCCAAAGTAAAATTAAATGTTATTCTCAAACTTAAAAGCCTCGTTGATAAATATTAGATCTTTAAATATAATAGATTTTTCAAAAAATTATTTAATGTTGTCATTAAAATAAAAAGGAGAACAGAATCGTCATTCTAAAATTGCTTCTCCACCTCATGAAAGATTTATCTTTCTGCGTTTTTTTTTTTTAAGCACTTAAGCTGATTATTCATCGTCATGCATGATTAATTTTTAGACTGAAATTTAGTTTAGATGTTTTATTTAATTGAATATTATTTACTAAATACGATGCTATTTAATTTATGTTTGTTGAATTTCTCGAAATAAATAAATATTTTATATATATTGGACTCTCAAGGATTAAAGAAACAAAAAGCTTTTATTTTGTACTAGTACAATATTTTTAATTATGACTTTAATCCAATTAATCTAGAAAAGACTTATTTTAATTTTAATATATTTTATAATCAAAAATTGCATTTAAAAGTTGAGCTGTTTTATTTATAGGAAATAATTTTTGATCAATTTACAGTACTGTTAATTGTATTTCTGGGCATAACCTAATTGGGCTAATAAGGTCTAAAGGGCTAATTGGGCTAATAAGAGCTAAATATTGAGTTTTTACAAGGGGCAAAGATAACTTTTTTTTTTTGAACAAAATGTCCATAAACTGGTTTTTAAAGATTAACTTAGTAAAATTCTATAATTTTAATAAAAAAAGAAATATGTTTGACATTTATGGCTTATTGACTCTTTTATTTTAGAAGTGTGTATTTCACGACGTTTCCTGCATTGTTAAAGTGATTTTCAGCCAAACTAAGCTCCAAATCATTATGTTTTTAATCAGAGTTTATAAATAATAACAGTTAAATGAAAATAAATTTTTTTATTTATAAACTCTTAACTAACTCCATAACTGTTGATTAAAAACCTTAATATTTTTAAGGTTTTTAATCAACAGTTATGGTTAAAAAGTATTACAGGTTTAATAATTTCCTTTTTATATCTTACTCTATAATAAAATTCAATCCAATATTTTTTAATGATTCAATATTTTCAAAGCTACAAAGTTAGCTTTACTTTTTCTAAAATATCCATAAACAAAATCCGAATGATGAAAATAATAAAACTCCATTGTTGAACAGAATAAAAAAAAGTAAATTGTTTAACTTTCATCATAAATTATTTCTTTCTAATTTTTTTCTTTGGGTTTTCAAGTGTATTTTCCAAGAAAAATCATGCATTCTTATTAAATTTGTCAACCAAACTAAGCTGCGGGACATCATATTTCGTTCTTATAATCAGAGTTTATAAAAAGAGATATTTGCATATGTAAAAAAGCATCTGATGAATGAACACTTTTCCACCCCAAAAAAAGTCTGGTATTTTTATTATATATATATTTTTTTTAACTTAGAGAAAAAGAATCGGTTGTATTTAATTGAAGCTCTTTATAAATGGCTCAGTGAAATAGAATAAAAAAAAAAACACGTTCAATAAAAATTCGGAATCTAGAAAAATAAAAAAAACCGAATTGGGTCAAACCTATACATGAAAGTAAAGGAGAGTCACCCTTTGAGTTCTGTCATTTAGATTTAGAATAAAAAAAAAAAAAACTGGAAAAAAAAAACTAATAAAAGGTATCTTGAAAAAAAAAAAACAAACGTAGAAAGTCTTTTAAAAATGTTACTTATGAAGTTGAATTTAGTTCTTTTTTTGTTACAAACATTCCCAGTACTAGAGATATCGAAAGTAATTTTATTCAGGAAAGAATTTCACATGGGGACATTCAATATTTGAAGAAAAGATGAAGATCAAATATTTGCATGCAGCTTATATGGGCAATTGTTATTGAATCCCATGACACTAAAAAGCAGTTTTTGAATGGCATTTCCCTTTTAAAATTGAAGCAAGTAGTTGTTCCTGAGAGCAAGAGTTGTATTTATTTTTATTTCAACAACTTTTGCTAAAAATAACTGTGTATATAATTCATTTTAAGGCACCTGATGCAATTTTTTAGATAATATAAAATATAATTTCGCAATCATCACTGTCAGACACAATTTTTTTTTCATTTAACTGGTTTATTTTAGAAAGTCTTAGTTGTAAATTTTTCATTGAAAAGTAAATACTTTTAAATTAAATGTCATTTGTTGTTTAAATTTAAGCATTTAGCCAATAAAATCTACGAATGTATTGGCAATCTTACTAATAGAACCTCTGTGGTATGCAAACGCTATTTCTTATGTCAGAAAGCATTGCTTCCCTGGATAACGATTGCGATAGCAATGAGTAATTGCCCTGCTTTTGCGTATCATACATATCCCTCTATGACTTCTTCAAAGAGCATATTTGTTTTTAATCGCAATAATACCAACACATACCATCAGGAGGAATTGAACTCAGATCTACTCTATTGTTCACAACGTCACCATGAGACATTTAGAAGTGAATATTTCCAGATAGTTTTATTTTTTATGAATCACACAATATTTCATTTAACTTATGTATATATTATGAATTATTCCTTACCTTTTGAATCTTCAAGATAATTCTTCAAAAGTGATGAGAAGAGGAAACAAGAATGTTGAGTATTCAATTCTAACCTCTGATACCTAAAAATAAAAAAACAATTTTCATGTCATAATTAATTATAATAATGGTTGAAACCAAGTTCATTAATTGTATTTATTAATACTCCATCAATGTATGTTAGGA
This sequence comes from Caerostris extrusa, assembly GCA_021605095.1. Taxonomy (NCBI): domain Eukaryota; kingdom Metazoa; phylum Arthropoda; class Arachnida; order Araneae; family Araneidae; genus Caerostris; species Caerostris extrusa. Next base: position 9,279 of record BPLR01018072.1, on the reverse strand, counting down.
AAACTTAAAATATTATAAAAAGACTTTAAATTCATTTAATAAAAAATCCCAGTTTATTTCACGTTAAATTTCAGTTCGAAAACAGTTTTTACCATATTATACAAATTAAGACAAAATACAATTAATTCCTCATATTTTATCATGATATTTATTGAAGTAAAATAAACTTAGGAAATATTAATAATTTCTGGTTCTTTAACTGCAGTTAGCCGTGAATTGCAGACTTAAATTTGTAAAAGGAAAATTTTATTTAATACAATACAATAATAAATTCACTGCCATTAAAAGATTAGATAAAATGCATTAAATTTTTAATTTAAGTCATTCTTAAAAGCAACAATGATAGACAAATTATTAAATATTAAGTAAACTTATCATTAAAAGACTAACACACTTTACTTGTTTGACTATATTGGAATTATAAAATGTATTGACTCTTTTAAGTTAGTTTCATCTGAAAATTTCCAATTAAAAGCTATCTGAATTCAAATATGGCGTTATTGAAATGCTGAAATAATCTTGCTCAGTTTTAACTAAACAAAATTTCATATATTATATGAGACATATCGATTACAGTACATTCTATATACAAATTGCATTGTCACATTTATGATAACTATTATAATAACTATTATAACTTTATAATATTGTCACATAAAATACAAAAATGATGTGAATACTTCAACATTAGACCTTGATTTATTTTGCAAACTTATGTTATTAAATATCAGATTTTATGGCCAAGTATCTAACTGTATAGTTATATAACATTTACTATCAGGCTGTTACATTATATCTCACAAAAAATATTTAAATTATTTTTATAGAAAAATATTAATATGTCTTATAGGACAATGTTAGAAGAGAATTTAGATATGGTGAAATTTCCATTCTCTTTTATTTATTTGTTTTATCACAAGATTATTCATTTTTTTATGTTGATTTCTGCTGTACTTGTTCTTATGTCACATAATATAATTGATTTCAAACGTATAAAGACATATATAATTTGTTTCATGAATTTTCTTAATATCTATGATTTTGATTGTTTTCAGTATTTTTCCATTTTTTTACAGAATTTCCTAGCAAATTATATGCTTTCTCAAGTAATACATGTACTGAAATAGTTATTATTGTTATTTTTATGGCTACAAAAATCACTGGATCAGAAAAGTTTTGTGTTTTGTAAAATTGATTTTTCACAAACTATTGTTTTATTTCACTTTCGTATTTAATTAGTGGGATTTTGGCACAGAGATTTCATGCCTTAATATATATATTTTATATTTTTGTAATATTTAATATTTTCTTGTTCGCTCTATTGATATGTTGGCTTGATTCATCAAACATACAATCCATGCAAGCTAAGAGATGCAACTACCGTTCTGGGAGGATCACTAACAGACATGAGAAAATTGCTAAATGGTTTTTTAAAGAATACAGAAAAGAGAACGAATCCTTATTATTTAGCTTTCAAATAAGAAATGCAAGCTTGCATTCAGTTGAAAATATGAAATAATTTCAAAGCCCTGTCACTCCCTCCCTGCATTGACTGAAGTCAGGACTGCAATAAAATATCGAAATTGCACCATTAAGAAAAGCACCTTGAGCTGTATTTTGTTGAGCCAGAGATATTTATCTCAGCCAGTAAACTTTCCATAACTTCACGCGACAAAATTTAGAAGTTTTCGACCCAAATCCCTATTGCCGTTTAAAGATAAAACTTTCGTGATTTTTGACAATTTCTTTGCCGCTTGCAGGCATAACTGATATTGACGCAGGCTTATAGTTATTTACATCGAAAGCCCCCTCTTTCTTTTTGCACCCGGGATGGTGTTGAAAGGAAGAGAGTGAGGAAAAAAAAAACTGCATGCCTCGCTCTATCAATCACTTTTGTCACAACATCAATTTTATACTTCAGCACCGACCTTAACCACAAGAATCAACATTATCAAACGCTGTTTTACTTCTGGTATTTTTTTTATTCTTAATGCTGTTTAAAGGATGAGCATTTTTTTTTTAATCCTTCTCAACAAAAACGTGAATGTGTTTAAGTAGCAATGCATTTTTTCGGCACGGATCCATTGTGCTACAGTTTTCTGTAAGAATGTGCCTTTTTCTAGGTTATTCTATGGAATTCTCTTTCATACCGTTAGAAAGATGACACCAAGTGAAAATACGCATTTGCCACCAAGAGTTTCTTTCCTTAAATATTTTAAGATGCTAAAAGAATGTTTTGAGTCAGAAGGCTGATGCATTTTAAGCATTGAAAACATCATTTTGTATCTTTTTGAAATAATAAAATCAATTTTGTTTCAAGAATATGACATAGTTTTAATGCCTAATACATAAACTGAGATCCTTCTTAATTTGTGTGGCTGATTTGTTGCAATATGACGGTTTCTAGGTTTGCCTCTAAGAGGGATGTTGTATTATAAGCATAAGTGCAAAAGGATGCAATAATATTTTCATGTGCGGCTTTCTCAATGATAACGGGTTTATATTTGTATTATATTCAAGCAAAATCATTAAAATACCACACATCAAGACTCAAGGTAACAAAAACAATATTGTCAAAAAGCCTGGGTTTTTTTTTCCATTTTTAAGTCTTAATTTAACATGATGTTTCTTCTAAGAACCCGGCAATGCTATAGTTCATCTTCAGAATGGAATACTTTGTCTTATTATGAAGAAAAATGTCTATGAAAACTGAAAACTAATTATGTTTTTACGAACTAAACTAAAAATTTTAAAATAATTTTTAAATGCTAATACATGCTGTTTTAATAAGACAAGCCTAGGATTCTTTATAATAATATCCAAAATTGTGAAAGGGTATTTAAAAGGCATCAATATATTAATATAAGGGAATTTATATAGTGAATAAATAAATTTTTTCGTAAAGTATCAATAATATAACTTATTAACATGCTAGAAGTAGTGTTTAATAAATTTATTTTCCAATAGTATAAACTATTAAAAAAATCATAGTTAAAATTGAAAAAAAAATACCTAAATGTTATTTCTGGTACCTTTATATACTTTAGTATTAAAATTTATATAAAAGGCAATAAGTAAGGAAATTCTATAAATAATAAGGAAATCATATTTTTATTCAGAAGAAAATAATAGAAAATGTATTAAATTTAACTATTTTACTGATAATTTTTGTTAATATTATTGATATATTTTTTTATTTTTTTATTTTAAATGAAGATAATTATTTATTGAACTATTTTTTATTCACTGATTTTCCTTTTAATGAGAATTCCTTTCCTAATTAATTCCTTTTAATTATAACTGAGATTATTTGAAAAGGAAATATTATTTTGTTTTTGTTTGAAGATTATTATAATAATGATTACTAATGACATATTACTATATTATTCATAATAATCAAAAGAAAAATAAATAAACAAAAGAAAAATTAATTGCTATAAAAAATTGTATTAAATTTATAATTGCTGTTTCCAATTACGCCCTTTGTTCTGAAACATCTTAGGAATTATTGTAATACGTCATGCAATTTTATTAGTTATCTGATAATGAGGACATTAGTATAATCTATTGCTACTACTACACCACGCCACATCACATCACTGTGCCTAGAGCTGAGTTGCTCCTATACAGTCTGGGTATGATGTGGGTGAAATGAATGGACACAAGATGGGGGGGAAATTTTTGCATAATTCACTTTTGGAGATACAGAAGCTGAACAATGGGGAAAATTCTTACAAAAAGAGAACAGAATATTTTAAAAATTGAAAAAAAGGATGAAATATGAAATGCGAAAATATATAAAAATCGTTAGGTAAGATATTAGAAAAATTTAAAGCAATGTAATACAATAAACACTACATAGGCGATTATACAAATCAGAGAGCTGAAGGAATACTCATCAAATCAATTATTATAGAAATTAGAAAAAGAGTAATAGCTAATATATAAATAGACAGTAGAAGCAGCTGCTGCAAAATTATGGACAAGGGTAATAAAAAAGGCTGGAGATATTACATGAGAGATAATAAAAAAGCAATATTAAAATTAAATTGTTTGTTTTTAAAATTATTATTTCTTTCAACTGATATATAAAATTGTAGTTGGTGACACAAAAAATACCAGGTCAAAAGAAAAAAACGATTAACTCTTATCAAATTAACAACGATAAAATAAATTTCCGAAAATTGATTTTCATTACCTAATAAAATATAATTCTTTACTCTGCAATCAATGATCATATTTTTGAATAAAAAAGTAACAAACAAACTCTTAGTTACTTCAGATAGGAAAATAACATTATTGAAAAATTTAAGTATTTGGAATTATTTAAATCCTCCAGGAGGTTTCTGTACCCCGAGATTATTGACTTAGTAATGCTAGAGCTCACAAAGGGAGGTTGAATTTGCTATTCTGCTTAAATTATTGGGATTTTGCAAATTTTGCCGGTAATCCTTGGAGAGGACCTTATTTTTCATGAACGGATCAATTTTCTTTCTGACTCCAAGTTAAAAATGAAATACTTTATTATTGAAAATAATCAGTCAAAAGTCATAGTGAAATGGATGTCAGATAAACATAAGGAAGAAAATTTTATAAGAGTTAACAGAATTTGTGTGCATAAATCGATACATTAGATTCAATTCTTGAAATTGAATGTTTTTGCGTCGTATATATATATAATGGTGTACAATATTTTGTGATGCATGATTTAGCAATATTATTTAAAACTTGAAGGGATGAGTGATAAAATTTATTATCGGAATGAATTTTTCAATTTGATGTGCATGGTGTAATTATATACGTGAATTATATATGAATAAAAAGTACGAACGAAAAATATTATTTATAAACGCCCCATTTATGGTATATATGTAAAGTTTCTTACATATATGCCATTAATGGTTTATTAATGTGTGGCTGTAAATGCCTATAGAAACTGGTTTCAAGTAAATAATTATGGTAGTATAAATAAATAAAAGGAAAATCTAAATTGAATTTTAGGATTATATATCTTATTTTTAAGTTATATTTTTTTATTTTTCTAATAATTATAGGATTTATGATCACAAGAATGTTATTATCGAAATTTTGATTGAAGTATATGATTTCTATGCCCATTGGCGAAACATGATATATTTTCTGTTAATTCAGTATATATTTTTATAATTTATACTCTTAAAATGTGTTTCATTGATATAAAAATTGACATGGTCCCGAAAAGGCAATGCAAATACAATGCCTTTTGGGATAAATATTTGGTGCTACTTTCAGAGATCTTTGGGTTGCAAATCATTAGAAAAAAAAAATATGCTTGTTTACTAAATGTTATATTGAATGTTATTAATATGTTGTATTCAGACTTTTAAATAAGTGTCTACATGATAAATCACAAAATTTCAATAAAATAGTCATAATAATAATAGCATCATAAAGAAAAGTGTCTAAAAAGGTGTTTGTGTGTCTCAAGGCAATGAAATTGGGAATATATGATGATATTAAAAACAATTCAGTGAAAGTTTTAAAAGGTTGTCTGAAAGTTTCAAATAAAATGCTGGACATTTGAATAAATTTTCAATGTTTAGACAAATTTCGAATTTTTATTCTGTACGTTACTCTACCTCTGTTTTTAAGAAACTCACAAAGTTTCTTAAAGCAATAAGAAAGTTCTAGACAGTTAGTTTAGACGGTAAAAGTATGAAAATTTTAAATTATGAATTTAGATTTTCAGATTTTATGAAAAATACTTAAAGTTTTACTCATGTTACATTTTGTGTTTTTATACTTGGGATTTTTATTTTTATACTTTTCTTGCGTTATCTGTAATAAAAGTAAATTTATCATTATTTTCTTCATTACATATGATAGTTTGCTGTTAAAGTATAGTTCTATAGATTAAAAGTAGTTTTTCATATTAAAGACTTTTTAATGGAATTTTATCGATTCAAGTTCGATTTTGAACAACAATTTAAGTTAAATATAAAATTATTATTACATATAAAATACATTAAAAATATTTTGATTAATCTCTCTTTTCTATATATATAACCTCAAAATAAATTTTTTGTAATACTTTTTCCTACTTATTCTGGAAAAAAAAAGCTTTAAATCGATAAAGTGCATTAGATTCAGGCACCATTTTCATAACTGAGTCATTTCATTAACAATTTGCTTCCATGTACACAATCGAAGGTGAAAAGAGACTATATTTATTCTCTGGTTATAACAATTTCCTTTAAAATGCATCTTTAAATATAATAATATAAAGTATATTCTAGAAATATAATGAAAATATAAAAAATATTCCTAAAATATAATGAAATTATTTTAACTATTATCTCTCTTTAAATATATAATTTCAAAAATAAATTTTTCGTAATACTTTTTCCTACATATTTTTGCAAAAAAAGTCTTTAAATCGATACAAAAAACATTAGATTTAGGCACCATTTTTAACTGGAGTCATTTAATTAATTTTGTTTCCATGTATACAATCGAAGGTGAAAGCGATTATTTTTCTTTCTCTTGTTATAACAATTTCCGCTAAAATTCTTCTTAGAGAATATAATGAAATTATTTTAATTATTATCTCTCTATATATATATACATATATAACCTCAAAATAATTTTTGTAATAAAAAACTTTTCCTACTTATTTTGCAAAAAATCTGATAAGGGACGTGGATTTAGGCACCATTTTTAACTGAGTCCTTTAATTAATAATTTGTTTTCATGTATACAATCGAAGGTGAAAGCGTTTATTTTTCTGTCTCTGGCTATAACAATTTCCACTGAGATATTTCTTAAAATATAATGAAGTATATATTTTATATATATGACATTATACATACAACATATATCTGAAATTATTCTTAAAATAATATTTTAAAATATAAAGAATATACTTAAAATATAATAAAATATTTTAATTATTCTCTCTCTCTATATATATAATCTAAAAATAAATTTTTGTAATACTTTTCCTGCTTATTTTTGCAAAAAAAGTCTTTAAATCAATAAAAAACATTAGATTTAAGCACCATTTTTAACTGAGTCCTTTAATTAATAATTTGTTTCCATGTATACAATCGAAGGTGAAAGCGATTATTTTTCTTTCTCTGGTTACAACCATTTCCACTGAAATGCTTCTGTCACAGAAAATTGCGCTTAAAAAAAAAAAAACCATAAATAATTCCTTGTTCACGTGTAAAATAATATTCAGCAAATAAATTTATTCAAACGGTTTCAATTTTTTTTTAAAGTAAACATATGAAGCCAATTAAACAATGATAATGACGAACTAAGTTCAATTAACAGAGAAAAAGATCTTTCTCTTTCATTTTGTAAAAAAATAAATGTTGTTAATTTTAATGTTTTTTTTTTTTTTACTTGATACCTTTTTCACCTCTTTTTAAAAGTCCATCTCGATTAATTACATTTTAAAGCTGATTTGTTCTCTGCAATTTTTTTATTTATTTTACGAAAATCATTGAAGAAAAATTAATAAAACACAGTTGAAAACGCAAAAATGCTGACACTATTTATTACTTGTAACTGCTTGCTCCCGTAATACTTTTGGAAACCATCTTTTATAAATCCCTTCATGCTCTAAAATACCAGTTCACCGCTTTTCAAAAGAATACAGGAAAACTAATTATGTAAGGGGGATTAAAGGGGGAAAATAAGAGATTTTACACTTGATTCGTCATATCTCCCACGTATTACAGGATAAATGTTCACTTCAAACTCGTTGGACCAAAAAACATTTAATCACACCTTCGTCTCTGACGATTGAAGGGGAGGGAAGGAAGAACAAGGAGGTGTTATTTCTGTGGGAACTACAAAAAAGAAGCCACGTGCAGGCACATATTTTGTGCAGGAAAGAATTTGTTTCTTTTAACTAAAATGTGAACATATACTTTTAAAATCAATGAGAAATTTCAAGCACGCTGTGATAAGCTGGGGGAAGTGCAAAGAAGGTGTGTGACCCAATGGCTACAAAACTGTTTAGAATTTATTACTTGATTAAGCATTTTTTTCTTGTAAATCTTATTTATTTTATAGTATTAAAGCAAATAACAAGATTTTTGTTTCCATCTTACATTAAATATAGTTTTATATACCTAAAATCTTCTTTTTTCTCTTTCAACGCATTATATGATAAAAAAGCTATACAAATGGCGAAAATATTATAATAGTTTCTCATGCCTATAAAACCTGATTCCATAATTTATTACTTGACTAAGTAATTTTATATTGTAAATATTGTCAGAAGTTTTGTGCCTATGGTGGCGTCTACAAAGCCACGTTAGCTAAGCTGCAATGCAGATAAAAAGAATTTGTTCTTCAACTAAAATATAGTTTTATACTAAAATCATTACTTCTCTTTCAGAAATTTCAACGCTTTGTGATAAGCTACAGTGGCAAAGGTATTATGGCTTAATGGACACAAAACTGTTTACAATTTGTATTACTGACTAAGCAATTTTACCACACCGTAAAATCTTATTGAAGGTTTTTGTGTGTCGTATTCGGCGTGCATTTCAAAATTTGCTTAATTAAGTATAAATTGAAAATCTGCAGCTAATCAATGGCAAAATTTTCAGTGCACAATTTTATATATTTCCTTTTTATTTATTATTGTTTCACATGTATTATGCTCAGACAAAAAGAAAATCTATTTTATTTACAATGTGTTTACCAGCAGCAAAATAAGAAATGAGCAAAAGGAATAAATATGGGTTTAGTAAGATTAGTTGTATGTCATATTTTAGAGAATATAAATATGTGTGTTCTGCCAGTATTGTTATATTTTAAGGAATTTGACACAAGGCAGAAATAGCTTATAACATAAAATAGCTCAATGGCTTATGCTCTGTTTCAAGAATTTTTGTTAACTGTACACAGTATGTAAGGCATGATATCTTCATTTCCAGATATGATCAAACACTGAGTGCATGTCACCTGCATTGTTTTTCACCAAAAATGGAACCCTTAATCATTCCTGACACGTGTTGCATCATTCGACTTCTAGCTATTACCTAAACTCAAAAGGCTACAAAGACAAGAATCACTGCTTTGACACCTGCTGAATTTTTATCCATGCACTGAGGGAGTGTGGAAAAGAAAAGTTGGCATAAGTGAACATTTATTGTCGGAGGATTAAATAAAATAAATTTGGAAGAATAAATAAAAGAGTTTTACATGAAAGGCAGAATTATTGTGTTGATTTTATTACGAGCTGACAGCCAGACCTGTTGGCATAATAAGTCAGCTTGGTGG